>JAXRJS010000003.1:2307500-2320000 GCA_037127375.1 Dione juno
AATTAAGTGGTATACAAATATCTTACTAAAATTGTAAAAGTCATGACCTCTTTTAAGCTTTCTGCGTCGCGTCATAAATATATACGTTATCTGTAATATAGAAATATATGCATATTTATTATCTAGTAGGGTTCCGTACTTCAAAGGGAAAAATATCCTTGGAGTGGGAGTTCGATTCGTGAACCGATTCGAGGCAACCGTACCAATTTCTTAACGTATACTTGGATATTTGACATTAATCTCGAAGCGATCTTGAGAAAAATGGTCTTGACAGATGGACAATAAAGTGATTTTAACAGGGGTCCGCTCAATATTTTAAAATACAGAGAATTAAAAAAAATATTTTATTCTAATTTTTATATTTTTACGTAAGTTTATTTTTTAGAAATATAATAAAGGAGCTTGATATATTCTTTTTAACAGCAACATCCCTAATTTTAATGAAAGTTAATCAAAATACATACATAAATTATAGTAACCTATAAAATTTAACGATAGATTTTAGATTTTTATTAAATTAGAAAGAAAAACGAACAACAAAATAATGCGTAAACTTGAGTTACTTATATTTAAGACACAAATCGCAAACGTTAAGTAATAAATAAATCTACTTAAAAGCTCCTTATGTTAATGAGATATTTATGACGGAACAACGAAAAGCTTGCAATGACTCGCTATTCAAATCTGCGAACTTTTTATTTATATATTATATACATAACCAATTAACTGTATAATTTTATTTATTATTAATAAAATATTTATTTATTATTAAAGCATCATGCATTTACCGCAGTTAGGGTAAGCTATGAGTATCTCGTGTAAATAAATCGTTCTTAAATTTCCGCTAAATTTCAAAATATTATGGATTTAATCACGATTCGCTATTATAAGAATAGAGTTAGATATATATCTTATTCAAGTCACAAATCAAGTGACAAATACAATGAAATTTAAAACAAATTTATTCCCCCGAGTAAAGATCGAATCTCGCAAACCAAGCGGTATGCCAAGCTACGCCTAAGTGGTTTAAAAATCATCGTTAAATTTAAATTTGCTTTCTGAGCAATATCTTGGTGTCGTATTTTTATCAGTTATGCTTGCTTGTTAACGTTATCATTATTAATTTGAGCTCCAAAATTGTATCTACCACCTCATCAATATGACTTTTCGGTTTCAACTATAAAAACGGCGTTTGTCATTGGCATGTATAATTTTTTTCTATTTTGTTCGCCATACAATGTGATTTTCTCACGCCCAGAACACCAAATTTTAAGTAAAAAAGACGAAGCTTACAGTCCTTATCTATTATTTGCTTTAAGTTTATATTGTTATAGTAATAATTCGGTACAATTCTACGCCATTCGATTTTCTATGGTGTAGACATTTCATGGCGAACTAGACGAGGTATTGTAATTAGTTTATGCAATGAACAATATTCCTCGCCTATGGTAGCACTTAACTCGCCGACCACTGCAGTAAGCTAATTGTGAACGAACGCTGACATTAGAATGTCGATAAAAGCTCGCAGCTCGAGTTTCTAAAGTAGCTATATAAAAATGTATAACAATAACTGGCCTCTTCTGCTATTGTAAATAATTGAGTGTAAAACATATTAGATTATGAAGATATATTTAATAACATGGGACCGGATATTGGGACCGTCATGGTGCTGTGGTTTATTTTAATGTATTAATATTTTCATCGCCCTATTATCAAGACAAAGCGCGGCGTTGAGTTCCGCCGCTCACACACAATATCTCAAAAAAGGCGGAAAGCGGGAAACATAGTGGTTCGCACTGGGTTCCGTTTGCCTACCCTGCTATGTGCGGGATACAGCGTGAAGCTAAAAAACAAAACTAGAGATACATCTAATATTGCTTAAATGGCCTAAAAGCGAAAAGAATTAAGACAAAAGGTTTAAGTTTGAAATTTAAATACGGTATATGTGTCCATTACTACGTCGATTCTCAACTAATACGGTTTTAGTAAATTCGTTCTTATTAATTCGTTTTATAAATGCAAATGTTGGTTTTATTAGGTTATTATCTATTAAGTTAGTTACAGTGGTAATGGAAAGTCCGTTATCAATGCATTTAAGGCGGAAATTGGATGACAGATAGGTAAATGTGATGAAAAAAGTGAAGTACGATTACGTATTGTATTTTTGTTTCACGAATTACTTTTGATTATAAATAGTTATATTGTTATATTTTATTTTGAGTACATAATATCTTATTAAATTTGAAAAACTACATTTTTAATATAAATAACATAGCATAAAAATCTTAATAGCACACAGTACACTAAGTAACACTAAGAAAAAAAAATTTCGAGAAAAAAATATTTTTTTAATATTTTTTTTTTAATTTTTCCCATGCAATTAAATATTTTCTAAATGTATAAATTCTTAACTTTGTATTTATAGCATAGAGTATAATATTTCAAAAATTCTAATATATAAATGGCACTTAAATAAGTAAAAGGTGCTAACCGTGAAGGGCAAACAAGTGCAACACTATTTACCCCATGTCAACATCAAATTAAGCCCTCGGCAAAGAGTCCAGTCCAAAATTGTACAGTCTGCTCTTTAAATATAGCTCTGCAAATTTGCACTAACATGTTTCAAATGAAATCTTTGTATTTATATTTATCTGTTTGTCTATAATATTTTCGCATATATAGATTTATGTGTGTGTATTTGTATGTATGTATAAAAATAAGGTATAAGTACACTTTTAAAAGCAATAAAAATTCGAATTCATATCTATGTTATTCGATGACCTAATCGGCTATACTTAGTAATGCAATATATAATACCCTTGTAATATTTACCTTATAGAGAAAGTTTATTTATATAGTTTTCAATTTCAGCGATTTATATTTCTTTGTAAATAACGATTGTTAGCGATGAAAATTCTGAGATATTTTTTATGCAATATGTCGTAAACATTAGCTTTAATTTGATATTACCAAATGATAACGTTAGCAATAGGCATCATATTATGTAGATAATACTTAAACAGTGCAATATCGCTCTAACAATTGTTGTTAAACATTTGGAGCAAGTCGCTACTTGATCTAGTCTTAAATAAAAATATAACAACATAAAATAAGTTAAATGATGTATTTTGTATGTATATTATCAACAAGTCCAGCTCAAAAGGGAAGCTTTCTATAAGTTTTAATAACACGACGAATTTCATATTTAATGTGGCATAAACGTCTCTTTTGATTGCGTTGAGTTAGAAACAAAATGTTTTTGTGGTATAAGGGTCTATGGCCCTAATTTGATATTAAGTTCAGCTTGTCAAACGTACATAAAGTGTCAAAGTGATCGTATAAGGATTCCGGCTTAATCTTTTGAGACCCGAAACCCTAAAATTTTAAATAATGGACGAATATAAACGACGAACTATAATATAAGAAATATTTATAAATGAAATGGATGGATGTTAACAGTGCTTTACTATGAGAGCTTTGGGTGACATCAACGAAAAGTGATCGAGAAATCAGTAACTATTTCAATTTCTTTCAATGGTATAACTAACTTTTCCTTACTCTATAAGTCTCTTAAAAGTTGAGTCTCTGACAGTCATATCTACTAAAGGTTTCATCCACTAGCCATGTTATGGACCAAAGCATAATTTATATATATATATATATATATATATATATATATATATATATATATATATATATATATATATATATATATATAAGCATAATTAATTCATCGCATTTTTATCCATTGCTGGAAATAGGCCTCCTCCAGTGTGCACCAGAGATCTCGGTCCTCCGCCTTCCGCATCCAGTCAGAGCCGGCAACCATTTTAAAGTCATCGGTCCATCGACCTGGGGGGCGCCCTACACTCCGTTTGCCAATTCGGGGGTCTCCACTCTAGAACTCTTGTGCGCCAACGGCCATCGGTTCTTCGACAGACGTGACCTGCCCACTGCTACTTCAACGTACTTATCCTGCAAGCGATGTTGGTAACTCTGGTGCTTTGACGGATAGCCTCGTTTCGGATTTTATCCTTTAAAGAGACTCTAAGCATAGCACGTTGGGTCACTTCAAATTTGTGGACTAGACCGACTGTTGTGTCCACGTTTCGGCACCGTAAGTCATGACAGGTTGAACAGTTTCGTTTTCAGACATTGTGGTATAGGTGACGTGAAGATGTGACGCAGCTTGCCAAATGCTTCCCAACCTAACTGTATTCTTCGATCAGCTTCTCTCTCGCAATTGTTCCTATCAAGCTAAATAGCCTTTTTTGCCTTAGGTATATATAGATTCACTAACATCCTCGAGAAAGGAGCCGTATACGTGGATATTGTACCCGGCCTGACGTTATTGTTGACCATGACCTTAGTTTTGCTCAACTTCATACCGAGACCGACACGCCGCGAAGATTCACCCAGGCTTTTCAAGATCTCGGCAATATATAAGCAAAAGATCAGATGAAATTGCACAAGATTTCATTTTAAAACATATTTCTAAGCTTTTATCACTAAAACAGTACACTAATTTGTTGCCTCAAAATTCTAACGCTCCAGGCTCCAGATTATTTCACTAGATGAATCCGAAGCTGGTATTATTAGAGAACATGACATCGACAAGAACTATACAGAAAATATTTTAAAATTAATTAAATCTGGAAAGATTAGTCTTTGATAAAAGTAAATAGCAAATCTAAAAAGAAATACTATACTAATTGAAACAAATGCAAATAAATTTTCCATTTCGTTTTTAAATGTAATGGGTATCTTTTGTATCAAACAAATGCAAAGAAAGATTTTTTATTTTCTTACATCAACTTTATGGGGAATATTCCAGAAAATTGTATTAATCATTTATCGCAGTGCAAGTGCTTCCTCATTAGCGACCTGTGTTTACGTCCCTGCACGAAGTAAATAAAAGCTTCCCATGTCTAGCAACAAGCTTCTCCAATTACATTATTATTAGATGATTTTGATGTACCTTTTGTTACCGCTGAGAGGATATCAATTTCTAATGTAGCATTTTGTATAGTTTGCTACGGATTTTAATGACATGAAGTGTATATAGGATATTTCTAATGGAATTTATAATGGAAATATAAAATCGATATTAATTTTGATACGTCATGCTCACATAGTTTAAAGCTAAGTCGTTTCTTACCAATATACATGATATTGTTCAATCTTTTAAACTACGCAATCGATTTTAATGCGGTTTACACTAATTGAGAGAGTGGTTTAAGAAAAAAATTATTATAAATGTTCCTCTTAAAGTACTTGAAATGTAAAATGCAAATAAATTATATGTAAGACAAGCTGTATCCTGCGATTCTATTCGTGTGGACTACAAAACAAAATCCAATTTGTGTTCTCTAACAATTTCATAACATTGAAAGTTGATGACCTTTATTGATAGGGATTGTCAGGTATCACCCTCTTAAGGAGTATAGGTCTGGCTGCAGGTTTGATGTAATCCAGTAGCTATTAACAGCAATTTATTGTACAATCGTTTTGATGAAATCTGAAATTAATCATAATAGATGAATATATTAAAATAATCACAAATATACATTTGTAATATATATTTCTTATAAATTACCAACTTTCGGAATTTATCCTTTATTTGTACAGTAAGTTCTCACTTTTTGCCAAATTACGTAATTCTAGGGCAACGAGAAGTACCTGATAAGGTTTCAATTACGTGCCGAATTTCATACTAAATGCGGCAAAAATGAAATGTAAGATTATTACAACGCAAACTTTTAAGAACAAATAATAGAATAAATAATTTTCCAGTTACTTTATCACTGAAAATCTTTTGTCACAATATATTCTTAACTCATACATATGTAGCGGGTCTTTCCATCGTGTAATACCGGGTGGTCTAACCACGTAGTCAAACTAATTTGTCCAACCGGACAAGTTTGTCAGCATGGCCAAACTCCTTCGATAGCAGATAGTAATATATTTATAATAAAAGTTATACTTTGATATAGCAATAGCAAAATGCTCGATATAGCTTCAAAATCGATATAGCTTCTAAATTTAACAGCAAGTGTCATTATAAATTTCATAATTAATGAAAATTTTTAAACAGTGTATATGAAAAATAATGTATTGTGTTATGCAATGAGGACTTACTTCTAGTATCTTAAAAGATATCAAGCAAACCCTTCATCAACATGCTTGTTGTTTATCATAGATTTTATTGTATCGTACAAATAGTTCATATACTTTACTAGGAGTAAATCAAATATTATGTAAATTACTTTTTTATGATATATTGTAAGATTGTATTGCTCTTTAATAATTGACTTCATATATGAAAATATCGATGGAAAATATCCATCACGATAAACAACTTTTGTAAAGACGCCATTTCCGTATTTCATGTAGTTTAATTGGACAGTATGGTGCTTCATGAGATGTTCCAGATCTAATATTTTCATATTTCAATGAAAAATTTTATATTTTTTTAAGTTTAGCTGATGTGTTGTGCTTCTATATATATACTTATATGTATTTCATGCGGGATAGTTGTCACTGAATTTATACTATTAGGTTGATATATTCAGTTTTTGGTTGTTGGTGGGCTATCATAAGTTTTTGTTATTAATAATAAATAATATATTTTTATTATAAAAATCATATTTTTCATTTCATTTTTATTTTAAATGTTCATATATTATTGAACTTTCAAAATGTTCCGATTATATTGCCTATTCTTTAGTTAAGTCACAGCACAACTACTACCCAGCTTGGTGGTCTGCGTAAAAGGTATTTAGGCACCAAGCGATAAAAAAAATAAAGTTGCAAAAAACTAAAAAAAAAGCACTTTCACCCTCAGCCACGATTACTTCCCAATGGCACTGCACTTCCCGCGCCAACCCAATAACACCTAGCTATAAGTATTATCTAACCTACGACCTAACTTTCATAGATGACATTATCACTGCTTATACTTGTTGATACTTGTTGTCAATAATTTTCAGTTTTCAGATTTTCTCCCATGTATATAGTAGTCTCTAACTTCGTATCAAATATTAAGTTTCTAGGTCATGCCAAACTGGCGATTTTTAAAGGATATGTATCTATAACCGTTTAAGCTGAATTCAAGACTTAAAAAAATAATAAGTTAAGGGGTTTTAATTAATGTATCAATAGATTATGAGCTGTGAAGGAGTGAAAAAAAGCCTTAAATTAAATTAACTGAAATTTTTAGTCCATTTAAGTCTGTTGTGTTCTGTCCTTAATTTTAAGGAAAGACAAAGCTCACTTACTTTGTCGCGTGTTTTGGTTAGTTTTGGTCTAAATAAGACAAATGCAGTTAATAGTATCTCAATATTCTATGCAATTACTGTTTTTTCTATTGTAGTAGTACTGTATAGTGTAATATTATTTTTAAAAATTAAGACAGATGAAATTGGAATATTTAAAAATATTTTAATTTCCAATTTTATATTAAGTGAGCTTTATACTTACAACTTAACTATTTGAACCCCATATTTGTGTATATAATACAAAGTGCGACGGTAAGTTTCGTGACTGAACTCACAATGTCTAAAAGAGATGGGATGACTGGACTCTAGACTCTTTCGGCCTACCTTAATAAAATTATAAAGAAAAAATAATTTACATATATTATTATTATAAATATTAAGCCTCATTAAGGCTTCCCATCCCATATATCCATGTTATGCAAAGCTCATGCGCGGAGCAACAGATTGGTGGGGACGCCCCTCCCGTGCTAGCCTGCCGCCATTATTTTCGCTTTGAATCGCGCGCCGACTGTCGACTAGAGAAGTCGTATCTAACAGTGCTTCCAAAGTTGACTATCGCGTTCGTTTCCCTCTTCCTCTTCAAAGGTAAGGTAACATAAGTTATAATTTTATTTGCGCCATTACAATTATTTTCAAAGTTTAATTTGATTTCTTTTTGCTTTTGTGATTTTTTTCTTTTATAAAGTTCGCTTATTAATATATTTTGAAGAAAGAAAGCGTAAATAATTTAAATTCTTTAATTTTAATTTAAAAATTTTTTTTAATAATTCGGAAAATTAGTACTTTAAATAATTGAAGCGATTTTTTCGGCGGAGCTTGCCATTTTTTTAATTTACCGTAACATTTCAAATTGGAAGTGTAATGTTTGGTATTTTTCGAAGATTATAACTTTAATAATAACTTTATATATGATTTTGATTAAATATATAATTGGCTAAGTAATAATATGTTTTTTAAGTTTTAATATGTTTCTGTTTACGAAGCATATAAAATTTAAAATATTTTTTTGTAGTTATAATCAAACCAAAAAAATCTAATATAAAATGTGAATATAACATTTACATTTATAAAATAATGATAATAGATATAATCAATATAAATAGTACCTTTTCTAAAATTATTTTTAAAACGACTAAGTTTTAAGTCGATTAACAAATTTATTAAGAAAAAAAAATATCGAATAATATTTCCTTTAAATAATTAGGCTATGAACAGTCTCAGCGCTGTATGGATTACGAATATAAATTTACATGTATAGGAAAACATCGAGATATATATGTAATATATTTTTGATATATCATGACAATTATGTAAGATTTATACCGCGGCGTCGAGTTCCGCCACTCAACACGCAATGCTACGAGAGGCGGAAATTGGGGAACGAAGAGTCGGTTCACAATAGGTTCTTTCAGCTTCTGCTTACCCTGCTATGTGCGAGATACGTCGTGAAGCTATATATATATATATATATATATATATATATATATATATATATATATATATATATATATATATTATATATATATATATATATATATATATATATATATATATATATATATATATATTGTGATAACGTGTTGACAATATATCACTAGCAAATTACAATCTACTTCCAAATATACAAAACGGAGGAATGTTTTTTTAAAATTTCCAGTACAATTGATTTCGAAGATTTATTTAATTAAAGCTAATTAATAAAAGAGCAAACATTATAAACAAAAGAAAGTACAAAGCTGCAGTTTTAATAATGTATACTGTTGTCATTATTAAGATGCATTGTTCTCGTTATTATATGGACTGCGCAAAATATAAAAAAAGATTTAAATTTTACTAATCTATGGCTTATATATTGATATGGCATCTAATATAAGTTATATTTCAATGTTGGGACTTAATTTAAGTAATTTATTAAAATATTTAACAAACACTTACTTAGATTATCATCTTGACAATTGTGATACTGAAATATTTTTTTTTATCAACTAATCAACGCATTAAAATAGCATAGAAATAAAGGCAAATAATAGAAACTACATCTATTTATAGCTAAGGTGTGACAGACAGAATGTCGTGAACGAGAACATTATAAGGTTTCCATTACTTGCTTACTATCTATATAGCGTGAATAAACAAATAAATGAAATTATATTAGAAACACTAAATACATTCTTGGCTGGAAATCTTTTTGCAACTTGACTTCTGCCATTTCATAAAGCCAACGGTCAAAGGAGCAAACTTACGGTTGGTGTTTCTACAAAGAAACACTCTAGCAGTAATTTAACTTTTTCTCACTAAGACGGAAATTGTATATTGAGATCGCGATATTAAGATTTAATTTAAAATATTTTTCAACGCATTTTAAGTAACAGAGAGAGAGAGAGAAAATTAAAATAAAATTAAATTTACACAGACTTCTCTTAAGTACTAAAAAGGGCCAAAAGAGATTTGTATTGTGAAAATTCATAAATTGCTCTACATATGTGTATTGTGGCTGTGTAATGACAAACAATTGTTTTATATAAATTTTTATGAAATGTCATAAAAAAATTTAAATTATTAAAGACACTAACTAGTTTTTGAATAACATTTGTTTGTGAATAACATATCATATATACCAATATCATAAACGTACCGTCAACCCTAAAATAAAGTAAAATACTCTTTATTGTACACCGATAAATATATCAAAAGCATAATAGGTCTAATTTAGCAATTAGGCCAATTGTAAGCAATCTCTTCTAGGCAAGGAGGCAAATAGGCAAATTTATGAACATTCATACATACATATATACATATATATATACATATATATATATATATATATATATATATATATATATATATATATATATATATATATTATATATATATATATATATATATATACATATATATATATATATATATATATATATATATATATATATATATATATATATATATATATATATAATATATATATATATATATATATATATATATATATATACGAAGAAGAAGATATATATATACATTTATGTAGAAAAATAGATATGCTCAAAAAAATTAACCTATTGTATATGGGTACAATATTTTGAAAATATTCACAAATATTATTCATACTTTAAAATAGTCTAATAGAATCATAGTTTCTGATTAAAATATACAAATTGTGAAATTGTGAATTGATCTTAAACTTTTAATATCATGACTCTATATACACTATACTCTATATCTATATATCTATAGACTATATATCACTATATATCTATAGACTCTATATACATGAGTATATATACGTTAAGTTGAGTGAGACGTTGTGAAGATATACTAAATATATATATATATATATATATATATATATATATATATATATATAGATATATATATATATCTATATATATATATATATATATATATATATATATATATATATATATATATATATGTATATGTATATATATATTTATATATATTCACGTGGGTAAGGCTGCGGATACGTATGAACGTGTCCACGGTGGTTTTGGTCACGGTCGCCGCAATATAGAGGGCGAAAATATCCTAAGAACCTTTATTGCATCGGATCTGGCCATCGTGAATACGTTCTTCCAAAAAAGTCCGCAGCATCCTATTACGTATGCGAGTGGACTCCACTCAACTCAAATAGATTATCTATAGACCAGGCGGTGTCATGTTGGCAAGGTAACTAACTGTAAAGTCATTCCTGGTGAAAGCCTCACGGCCCAACATCGTCTTCTTGTCATGGATTATGTCGTTACCCCGATAAAGAAATTAGCCGAGACGCGTAAGTCTAAGATCAAGTGGTGGTTGCTGAATGGACCGATGCAGACCGACTTTCTAGCAGAGGTTAACAGTCAAAATTTATCAACTAACACCGAAACTGCTCAGGATGCATGGGATCGAGCTCAGTCTTAGATAAACTTGAAACTGTGGAGGGGCAGAAGCTCATCTACAAATTGGCACGTGCTCGGGATAAAGCGACGCAAGATATCACAAAATGTCTTTGCGTCAGAGATTCCCAGGGCAAGCTGCTTTGTAGTCATGCTTCTGTGAAGGAGAGGTGGAGAAGTTACTTCTTGGAGCTGCTGAATACTCAGCACCCGGGTAGTATTCCGTCTGAACCACCTCTTAACCTGGGACTTATTGCTCCAATAACCCTTGATGAAACTCGGAATTGTCTTCGACGCATGAAGAACGGCAAGGCGGTGGGACCTGACGATATTCCGATCGAAGCGTGGAAATCGTTAGGCTCTCGTGGTGTGCTCATGCTTACTGATCTTTTTAACCGCATTTTGAACACTGGGACGATGCCACATCAATGGCGGCACAGTTTTATTACCCCTATTTACAAAGGAAGGGGCAGTGTTCAAGATTGCGGTAGTTATAGGGGCATTAAGATTATGAGTCACACCATGAAGCTCTTCGAGCGCGTGATTGCCCTCAGGCTACGCCGAGAGTATACTGTCTCTGAGTGTCAATATGGATTTCAGCCAGGATCAGGCACTACGGACGCCATTTTTGCCCTCAGAATTTTGATGGAGGCACACAGGGAAAAGAGGCGAGCTCTGCATGTGGCATTCTTAGACCTGCAGAAGGCCTTTGACTGTGTGCCACGTGAGTGTATCTGGTGGGCACTGCGATCCAAAGGGATCCCTGAATCCTATGTTGCTATTATCAGAGACATGTACAACGACTCTGTTTCTACAGTTAGGACCGCTGTTGGCGATACCAAACCCTTCCCAATTACAGTAGGGGTTCACCAAGGCTCAGCTCTTAGTCCACTTTTGTTTAATGTAGTGCTAGATACTGTCACGGCTCACATTCAGGACCAGCCTCTATGGCTGATGATGTATGCCGATGACATAGTACTCATTGACGAGAACCGACTGATGCTGGAGCGTAAATTGAATGCCTGGAAGGGTGCGCTTGAGAACGGTGGTCTTAAACTGAATATGTCAAAGACCGAGTACATGGCTTGCGGGAACCCAGACTCGAGCACCATCCACATCGGGCCTTAGCCAGCCGTTAAGTCGGAGAAGTTCAAGTACCTTGGATCCATTATGCATGAGTCCGGAGGCATCGACTACGATGTCCACGCCCGGGTTAGCGCTGCTTGGGCCAAATGGCGGGAAGTCACTGATGTGGTCTGCGATCGCAGAATACCGCCCAAACTCAAGGGGCTGATATACACGTGCATGACCCGACTAGTTCTATTATACG
>JAXRJS010000003.1:2322500-2467500 GCA_037127375.1 Dione juno
CCCAAACCTGATACAGTGGTATACGTTTGTTTTTGTTTGTATTAAAACATTTATGTGCTCAATAAACATCGATATGGCTAAGAGACGAATATGTGTGAATTTTGAATTTATAATACAGTATACAAAGGATCCCACATATTATTTTTCATCTTATAATTATGATCTAATATATATCATATTTAAAAAAAATATATCACTTTGACTATTTACAACAGAACAATGTGTCGTCAACGCGTGATAATTTAAAATGACAGCATTTTAAGAGTTTAGCGTAGCGTATGATACAAATTGTAACCTTGTGTAGAGGTTGATCCTGCGGTCAAAGGTATAGCGATACCTTGTTACATTGTTACTTTACGTTTATTTGAACGTCGTCGCTATGGTGCCATTGAAACGTATCGTACCTGTTGTTGGTGTATATCAGTTCAAAATCTACCTTGAGTTATATACCTATATATATAGAGTTTCTTCGGTCGGACGTACTAATGGTATAATTGTATTCTTTTTGTTAGATAGTCTGTTTATTGAAAAAACTTATAGGCTATATTACATAACGTCTTTTGGTAGATAAAATGCATATTGGGCTCCTTTTCATGTTTGCTGCTGTTGGATTAAATTATGGACCTGCACTCTACTTAGAGCAGAGTATTTTTTTACGTTCAAGCTGTATTCCACACGTAGCAGAGTAGGCAGAGGGAACTTTAGTCAGAAGGAGCCCAGTGTTACGACCTCTGTTCATCAAAATATTAGATGTGCGTTAATATAAACCAGAAGTCAATACAACTTAAAGTAATCAACAAACTCTGCGATACTCAAAAGGAAGCAAAGTAATTCCAATCAAATATCTCACTCTCGAAATCGCAATATCTATTATATTTTGAGTGAATCGAAAATTGACAGAGAGGTTCTAGTCCTAGTTCCAATTTCAATTAATCGACGTCCCTGTGAGTTTTAATTGCATAGAACGTAAAGTGGTGGAATTGAACATTTTCAAAAGTAGTTCATGTTGAGTGGTTTATAACAACATAGGGGCAGGGTTGAGAGCTTTATAACAACATTTGCATATTATTGTTACTTCTAAGCAGCTTTGCGCTTTTTTCTGCACTTTTTCGGCATCGCATGGGAGGTTAGTAGAGTTAAAGCACTACGTACCCTACGATCCACCCAACTTTTCAAGACATTGTAAGACATATATAATGAAATATTATTTTAATGTTTTATTATTTTTTATATGTATATATGTATTGTTTATTATTTACAAAATCATTGAAATATTAAAAATATTGTTCAAGGTAGCACCAAATTTATCAAAATCTGTAATATTAAACGCAAAAGTACATTCTCCAACGGATCTTTATTATATTTATACAGTCACGATGAAACTATCCTTAACTCATTGTATTCCATAACACTCCTTTGAATCGTCAAATAATCTTATTTCTGCCCTTTCAACAATATAAAAAAACACTAAGGTCAATTACGATACACAATATGAATTTAAATTAACCCGTGAGAAGGCGCGCTATGAGCGTTATGCTAACGAAATTATGATTAATTTTGGCTTTGTTGACAATCGAGCACAACAAGAAGAAGCTTATAGGCTTATAAGCTTATATACTAATTATTTTTATTTACAAAGTAGAATACTGTCAGAGTCAAAATGTTTGTCCAGAGTTCATCGTGGCGATTTCAACATCGCACACCACAAAAAACGATTTTGATGTAAATTTGTTTATATTTTTGTTTAAATGTTAATTGATTTAATAATTATATCTAAATATATTTTAATTGTAGCTTATATTTTTATAAAACTTAAATGCCAGATTTCGAAGAAAAACATGAATTACTTGAAATTTGATCTTAAGAGAGGCGAATCATCAAATTGAGTTTTCAGCTATTCACCGTCCATACTAAAACTGAAGCTGCACTGCAATTTTCGGATGAAATAAGAAATTAAAATACGTATGCTCGAAATGAGAAACAAAATATATTTTTGTTGTGGGTTTTGCAATGTTGTGGCTAAATATAGCAATAGGGCCTAAGTATATGGCTTGATATAACTTGGTACATAATTCGATATCAATTTTTTATCAAAAAAACATGAACTAACTTGACTATTATTTTTATGATTTTACGTTTGTGATAATTAAACCTAATTTTGTACCACAAAATAGTAAGCAAAGTATATTAGTAACTAGATTTTGAAAAACGGATAACGGAGTGTCTAAACAATATAAAATCTAGAATATTCTCTCTGCCTTTACTGTTATATTAGAATATATAACATTATATATTCTAATATAACAGTAAAGGCAGAAAGGCGAATATTTTAATATATAACATTTTACATAATTTTGCTAATTGATCGTTATTCTCCATTATTTATAATTAAATAAATTATTATATAAATACTTTTTAGTGGAAAATACATGTCACGAAGCAAAGGCTTACTAAATAAGAATACCGGTAGCATCACATAGTGATACTCTTGGCCGGATAATACTAAGGAAATATTTTCCTTTAGGTCAGTTACCTGAGTAAATGTTAAAATCGCTACAAGGTAAGTCGTTAAATATTATATTATACCTTCCAAAAATTGAACATACTTTAATAGAAATAATGCTTGAGTAATCCTAACAAGCATCTTGTGTTTTTTTATTCCACAACGGAGAAAATTTCCAAACAAAATATTGTAATTTTATTCATTACAATTTATTCACAACTATACAGATTTAGAATTAAATATTTGCAACAAGTTTTACCTCCAGATTTGATTAGCGTGGACTCTGAAACATCAAATCTCGTTTCATCATCTTCCCATAGGAATTTTGAGAAATCCTCTTTTAGCGCTAGAGCTAGCTAGTACTCTAGTACTCAAGACAGTACTACAGTAATCAAGACTTTGAGACACTTCTACGCTCAAAAGTATCGATTGTGCGTTGTTTATTTTTTTTTTATAAATATTGATATTAATTGCATATATATATTATATATATATATTATATATATATAGATATATATATATATATATATATATATATATATATATAATATATATATATATATATATATATTATATATATATATATATATATATATATATATATATATTATATATATATATATATATATATATATCTCCTCAGAGAGTGTCTAGCCAATATCTGTCCGATATTTGGTTTTCGGCATACGGGTACGCGACCCCGGGGCCTCGAGCCACCACTTTCATAACCCTATCCAATCCAGGTAAGTGGTGTCCCTCCCCTATACTCCAAGTCTCTCTGCCTTTTATTCCCTTTCCTTTCTTGGTTTCTCCCAGTAATGGGTTTGGAGGTCAGATGGCAATCGCTCCACTGAAAACCACTTAGCCACTAGTATGGAACGATTTAGAAAAAAGCTGGGTATGGCTAGGGCGTCGCCGTTAAACGACGCGCAGGCACATCGCCCTACACCTGCGATAAGTGGGCAAGGGCTACCGTGTCAAGTACGGGCACGGCTAACGACGTCAGTACCCAGACGGAAACTCCGCTTTGCAACATGGAATATTGGCTCTCTAACCGGACGATGCAGAGAACTCGCAGATGTACTCATGAGACGTCGGGTCCAGTGTGCTTTCATTCAGGAAACTCGCTGGAAGGGCAATAAGTCTCGTAACATCGGGCAGGGTTACCGCCTTATATACACTGGGTCACCTACGGGCAAAAACGGTGTAGCGGTAGCGCTTTCTGAAGAACTTCAGAATGGGCTTCTTGAAGTTGACCGTCGCTGCGACCGCTTGATGCGGGTAAAGGTACTGATCGAGGGCGTAATCACAAACTTAATCAGTGCTTATGCTCCCCAGGCGGGTTGTAGCGCGGCTGAAAAGGAGACTTTCTGGGAGCAGTGTGAAGAGGTCCTACTCGCTATACCGTCTAGCGAAGCAATCCTAGTTGGGGGAGACTTGAACGGTCACGTGGGTAGGGTCGCTGAGGTGTATGAACGTGTTCACGGGGGTTTTGGATATGGTCTTCGCAATGCAGAGGGAGAAAATATTCTAAGAACCTGCATTGCGTCTGATCTGGCCATTGTGAACACTTTCTTCCAGAAGAAACCTCAGCACCTTATAACGTATAAGAACGGGTCCCACTCAACTCAAATTGATTATTTGCTGACTAGACGGTGTCATACAGGCAGGGTGACCAACTGTAAGGTCATTCCCGGCGAAAGCCTGACGGCCCAACATCGCCTCCTTGTCATGGACTATAATGTTACCCCGAAAAAGAAAGTAGCCGAGAAACGCAAGCCTAGACTTAAGTGGTGGTTGTTGAATGGGCCGATGCAGACCGACTTCTTGGCGGAGGTGGAGAGTCAGAATCTACTGACTAACACCGAGACCGCTCAGACTGCATGGGATCGAGCTCAGTCAGCAATCATTGCGGCGGGCAAGCGAGTTCTTGGTGTTACTAAGGGTGGGCGTGTCATCGACAGGGAGACATGGTGGTGGAATGACCAGGTGCAGGGGGTGATTCAGGAAAAGAAGGCTGCGTTTAAAGAGTGGCAGCATTCCAACTCTCCTGAAGACAGACTGGAGTACATTGCAGCGAAACGGGCCAGCAAAAGAGCTGTAGCCAGAGCCCGCAGAGAAAGTTTGTCGCCATTGTACGATAAACTTGAAACGGTGGAGGGGCAGAAGCTCATATACAAACTGGCTCGTGCTCAAGATAAAGCGACGCAGGATATTACAAAATGTCTTTGCGTCAGAGATTCTCGGGGCACGTTGCTTTGTAGTCATGCCTCTGTGAAGGAGAGATGGAGAAGCTACTTTAAGGAGCTGCTGAACACTCAGCAGTCTTGTAGTCTTCCTCCTGAATTATCTCCTAACCTCGGACTTGTTGCTCCAATAACCCGTGACGAAACTCGTAGTTGTCTTCGACGCATGAAGAACGGAAAAGCGGTAGGACCTGACGACATCCCAATCGAAGCGTGGAAATCGTTGGGCTCTCTTGGTGTGCTTATACTTACTGACCTGTTCACCCGTATCTTGAATACTGGAAAGATGCCACATCAGTGGCGGCAGAGCTTTATTATCCCTATTTACAAAGGAAGGGGCAGTGTTCAAGATTGCGGTAGTTATAGGGGCATTAAGGTTATGAGCCACACCATGAAGCTCTTCGAGCGCATGATCGGCCTCAGGCTCCGCCAAGAATGTGCTGTCTCTGAGTCTCAGTATGGGTTTCAACCAGGATCAGGCACTATGGATGCCATTTTTGCCCTCAGAACTTTGATGGAGGCTTACAGGGAAAAAAGGAGAGCTCTGCATGTGGCCTTTTTGGACCTGCAGAAGGCCTTTGACTGTGTGCCACGTCAGTGTATCTGGTGGGCATTGCGATCCAAGGGGATCCCTGAAGCCTATATTGAGGTTATCAGAGATATGTACAACGACTCCGCTTCAGTGGTTAGGACCGCTGTTGGCGACACCAAGCCCTTCCCGATTACAGTAGGGGTTCACCAGGGCTCAGCTCTTAGTCCGTTCTTATTCAATGTAGTGCTGGATACTGTCTCGGCTGACATCCAATGCCAGCCTCCGTGGCTGATGATGTATGCCGATGACATAGTACTCATCGATGAGAACCGACTGATGCTGGAGCGTAAAGTGAACGCCTGGAAGGGTGCGCTTGAAAACGGTGGTCTCAAACTGAATGTGTCGAAGACCGAGTACATGGCTTGTGGGAGCCCGGACTCGAGCACCATCCATATCGGGCCTGAGCCAGCCGTTAAGTCGGAGAAGTTCAGGTACCTTGGAGCCGTTATGCATGAGTCTGGAGGCATCGACCACGACATCCATGCCCGTATAAACGCTGCCTGGGCCAAATGGCGGGAGGTCACTGGTGTGGTCTGCGATAGCAGAATACCGCCCAAGCTCAAGGGACTGATATACAAGAGCATTATCCGACCTGTTCTTATATACGGCAGCGAATGTTGGCCAACATTATCTCGGCACACTCAGGAGCTTCACGTCACGGAGATGAAGATGCTGAGATGGATGTGTGGCGTGACGCGGTCCGACCGCATACGCAACACATTCATTCGAGGTAGTCTTGGGGTCCGTGACGTAGGGGATAAGCTCCAAGAGCGTCGCCTGAGATGGTATGGCCATGTTATGCGCCGTTCTGAGAACTATGTCGGAAGGAAGTGCCTTGACATGTCTGTCCCTGGAGTTAGACCACCCGGACGCCCAAGGAAGCGATGGCTGGATGTCGTGACACGAGACATGAGAGCCAATAAATTATCCACTGAGGATGTTAAAGACCGTGCAAAGTGGAGTAGGCTCAGTCGGAAGGCAGACCCTGGCAAAAGCCGGGACTAATGCCAAGAAGAAGAAGAAGATATATATATATATATATATATATATATATATATATATATATATATATATATATATATATATATATATAATATCATGAAATACCTCTGACAAATTGTAATTATGCCGCAAGACTATATAAGCTTCTTCGATGATCGATCTTATTAAATTAGAAAACACCTCCGTAACAAGGTATTTGTCATTGAAAGCGAGAAGTGATTTATTGTTTGGAAAAGTACAGGTAATTTTCTTTTATATAACCAACTATAAATGTTCAATATATATTATATTTATATTAAGCTTCACGCTGTATGACGCACGTCGCAGGGTAGGCAGAGGGAGGCCGCAGGTTTAAGAAAGCTGGTGTTAAGACGCTCCGTTCCCCACTTTCCGCCATTCGAGGCATTGCGTGTTGAGCCTGGCTTTGCCTTGTTGCCAGAGCGAAGAAAATGGAAATAATTCATTCTCACCGAGTAGGAATCGAATGTTCCTCTTGTTGTGTGCGATTTATAACTGATATAAATTTTTGATTAACAGTTCATTCTCGTATTTAAGAAGGGATAATAATTGATACAATGCATCGCCGGAGAATAAATTAAAAGTTAGTGATTTATAAAAATTATAATGTCCATGAAACTATATCTACTGGTTAATTTGTTTTATATTTAACTAAAATTTTGCAAAAGGGCGTAACACTTGTTTTATTGTAATTTTACAGACGGCAAATAAGCGTTATTGAAAAAATGCAAGTAACGATTACCGAGATTTTATTTATATACCGTTTCTTTTGAACATAGCTGAAAACCTTTAAACACCTTCATCACAGAGCAACGATTACGGCTAATTTGATGCAAAAAACAGACTCTCACAGTGTAAAAAACGCATTATAATTGTCAAAAATGAATTATTGTAAAATTCTAATGACCATTTATATAACAAAAAATGTCCCGCTGTTTTCTTGCGCCTGTTCTCCTGAGGTTTGAGGCGTTAACTCCAGTGAACAGGTGGTAATGGTTTTGTCATTCAAATAATGAATCTTGTATTCTTAATTTGAATAAAATTATTTGAATTTGAATTAACAGAATGCATCGTCAATGAATCGTGCATATAAATATATGATTCTTCACATACCTAGTTTTATGTCATGAGATTTCTGTTGCATTTTTTGGGTGGCTACTTGTTTCTCACGGGTGCAAAGCTGATACTAAATATACTACAGAATGTATGGGCGGGTCAATAAGTCCGTGACTTTTTGAATTTCTGACCTCTTTACTGAAACATCAACACTGCTCCTGTCAACAGGCTTCTGCTTCTGTCGGTGGACTCCTGTCACTTGCTGCGTCAGTTAGTTTGTGTTTGACAGCTATCTATCAGACTACTCACTAAGTTGAGGAGAAAATGGAAAAAAAGTGAATTTCGTGATCTTATTAAGCATTATTTCTTGCGGAAAAAAACCATTACCGAGACCAATAATATTGGCCAACTGAAAGACAAGTCATTAGGAAACTTAAAAAATTAACATTGCGGCTCTATTATATTGTGCATGTGTTATACATATAAACTTTCCTTTTGAGTCATATAATTTATTAAAAAAAACCGCATCAAAATCCGTAGCGAAGTTTTAAAGATCTAAGCATACATAGGGACAGAAAGCGGGAAGCGACTTTGTAGTGATGATATACAACAATGGACTATATTGAGTACTAATTTAGTGGACTATTTTCATAAAAAATTACAATAAAATTTAGATGAGTTAAGCTCGAACCATAGGAACCAATAATATAATAGTATATTTGTTTTTAATAATTAATTCACCTTTTACTTGCTTTTACTATGAAGAATATTATATTATACACAGACTTGTATTCTCAGATTTTACTTTATTTTGAATTGACCACCAAGTATTAAAAATCTTTAAAAAAATCTCATAAAATGGACAATACTTAGAAGATAGTGCAGGTATACTATATCAAAGTTAAAAATGGTGATAAGAACTTTAAAAGCTCAACCACTTTCCGATAATATGGGTTAGAATCAAATAATCTACATGGACGAGAAGCTCAGCAAATGGCCCATTATATTACACCGAGTCAATTCTACGGGTTTTGTTCTTTTTTACCCTTGTATTTTTGTACAAAAAACATAAAAGGAATACGTTTAATGTGACTAAATATTTAATATGCTAGCTAATTATCTAACTAATTAATATTCAATTGTGATGAACCACATAGCTGTGTTAATTTATGTTTGATTACTTACAAACAAATGCTTGGTAAGTAGCTTTCTCTCTTGCCAAAACATTATCCTTAGCAATACTCTTTGGGTAGTGAAAATTAGCTAATGTCTCCGTATAGCGATCATAAATAAGTTGTTAAATTTCGACATAGCTTGATGAGAACGTAAGGCGTAACAAACAGAGCGCTTGGACTATTTCCAAGAGTCACGGGTTCAAATCTTGCTGCAGTAGTGTTTATACAGCGAGAGTGAATCCACAGCATTTCACTTTCATAAACAGATGATGTGCAAGTGCATCATGATAAATATAAACATAATATTTATTAGTCCTTCAAAGAAAGTTAAAATGATTAATGATTCGTGTTCATTTGAAAATGTTTAGAACATTTGAAAATGACTAAGGATTTCGTTTCAAAGTCCTAACGTTAATAACAGAATTGCAAAACAATTTAATATAATTTGTGTCAAGATTTCACTTCATCTAAACTTAAAGGCTTTCTGTAACTGAATTAGCTTTATTACTTCCGATTTATGGTACTGATGGGAGGCCTTACGACTAATGTTTACAATATTATATAGTATACATGTGCATGTACATGTACATGTACATGTAGTACATAATATAACATATATACTTCATCGATAATTTTTTTTTTATATTTATATCGTCATATATGTTCATATCAAAGCGATCGGTCTAAAAGTTACAGTTTTTGTGAAAATAAAACGATAGTATAATATTATGTATAAATTATAATGTTAGTATATATATATATATATATATATATATATATATATATATATATATATATATATATATATATATATATATATATATAGTTTTAAGATTTTATATTAAACATATATTTCTTGTCTTCACAAAACATAGTGAATATTATAGCAGCTACATTATAAACATTAAAGTCTTTAACTTTAGCGCTTTTGAAAAACTAACAAACAAGCTTAAACAAAATTTCGTCGAAATATAAAATTAGCACGTTCCTTTATAAAGGTTGGAAAATCCTTTCGAGATTTTCTTCATCATATAGAATAGTACTTTCCGTATATATAACAAATTTTTTAAAGTTTTGAATAGACTATGAAGGAAATTTTATATTTAATAAATTGATTATGTCTGTAGGTACTATTTAAAAAAAAAAGTACATTAGTAGTCTTTTATTGATAATAAAAAAATATATAAAAAAGTAAGTATATAATAAACCTATTTTAAATAAGAAATCTGAAATTACAAATTGTTATTAGTTTTGGCGATCGTGTCTGTTTTTTTTAATGCGTAAAATTTTTCCTATAATATGGTATAACAACTTTAATATGACTTTACATTGAACCTTTAGTGAAATGAATTAACTTCGATCGATGTTCTCTGTTAACTTTGACATAATGTGCATATAATATATGTATAGACCTACCATTTGAATCACTGTATTCTATTAGGTAGCAAAAATCGCGTACTCAAGGTATTTTGTCCTATATAATAAATGACATTAAAAAAATTATTTAATCTTGTTTCTTTATTTAAATAGAAAATATATTGATTTATTCGACAAAAATTATTTTGCTTTAAATTTTAAGCTATTATCTACCACTATCGTTTTTTTTTCACGGGAAACCAATTATATACCAGGACATTTTTGCAAAGTTCAATCAATTCTATCCGGTAGTTATTCCATACCTGACGCACAATTTAGCAGACCTACAGACGTATAGAAATATGTCAAAATTTCGCTGAGCTGTTTTTATAGTTTCTATTATTAATATTTTCACCGACCAATTAATATTTTTTTAAATCTTTTATTTACAAAATTGATTTCTCTATCCTTTCATTAAACACTAATAGAAAAGTCAATCTTACAAGCTTTCATTTAGTGTTATATAAAGAGAAGCAAGAGGGGCTTTCTGTTTTAGTACTGGTGTTGAGAAAGAATAATATTTTCGTACTAGAAACTGCTTGAATACAAGCCTTTATAGCAAGGGCCGCTTAGAAAATTGGTTATTACGGTGTATTTACGTTTGCAGAAACAAATTATATTTCGATATTCACATGAATTTGCGATAAAATGCACATGTGATTACATTTCACGGTCTATACGGAAATAAGGTGACTGATTAGTTATGAGTTGCGAGTTAATGATAGCCAATGTTCAATATATACTAATCTATATTCTCTGATATATATTCTCGCTTCAATACGAATAAGAGTGCTTTCGCATATGTGTGCATCATTTCTTTTTCTTTACCTTTACTTTAAGAGATAAAGCATGGGATAGCCGAAATAAACTTCGGGCCTCGTCGAAGTTTAAAATAAAAAAAGAAAATGATAAATATACCCGTTTTTTAAAAGTAAGTAATTAAATACGAGCACTTAAGGAGATTTCCATTAATCATTTATATCATATAAATTATGTATCGACATAAATACGTAGTCTTGAAAAATAACATTAAGCTTGTCATTTATAGCCTAGCCTGCGCTATATACGAATATAAGATGTTCCTTCGATCGATTCACACTATTGACTATTGTATCTGTTGGTTCGATGTCCACTCGGGGGAATGGTTTATTTTTATTTCCCTGTTCTGGTATGGCAGAGTGCATTGTTGAAAACAGCATCTCAATACACAATGTTTCCAATTTAGAACACAGATTCGCAGAAAGCGCAGAACGGAGTGTTCTATTTAGTAATCCCGCTATGTGCAGGATAAAGCGTGAAGTTATAAACATATACAAACTTCATGAACTAATAAAAATATAACATAAAAATTGTGTTCTTTACATAGAACATTACTTTAATATTTGCTATTTTTGCCTTAAACAATATACCAACCATGTTATCTGGTGGAAATGTATACGTACTATCATTAATATAATTAGAAACCTAATATTCTTAAAAGGTTAAAGCGAATAGAATATATATCGCAAATGTAAAGTACGTTACCGGAACGACGGGACTCGGAGCTATTGCTGCAATAAATTTCTTTCAAAAGTATCATAATTTGTTATCAAGTAGTTCGCAACTATAGCGGCCGGAGACATCAGCCCTGACCTAGAAATGGTCTTACGAGCGCATTTTCAGTTTGAATGTTCGAGGGTTCTTACAAATCCGAGCTCAGTATCGTCTTTTCAATTCGATAGTTATTTCAATTTTTATATATATATATATATATATATATATATATATATATATATATATATATATATATATATATATATATATATATATATATATATTCAGTTACTGTGTAACCTGATCTTTTGAAGTTGAGCCGAATATATATTTTTGCTTAATTTTTTTTTTAAGCTATTAATGTGAAGTTTTGCAGTTGAGCCGAACATATATTTTTGCTTAATTTTTTTTTATTAAGCTATTAATGTAATCATATTTCATAAGACAACTAATTCAATATAACAATACTATTGTATTATTTGATAATATACAAAATAAACTTTCTTTTTATATATTTTAAATAGCAAATCCAAAACTCCAAAAATACACACAGATGCTTTTTAAAGCTTTTCAACAAAAAATTATAGCACCAGTTCCTGATTGGACTCTTAGTATGGACACGTATATTATCCTCGACAATATTCGAATTTCCTCACGCAGACCGGATATCTTCCTATACTCTAGAAGCCCTCGTAGGGCAGCGGCGGCCTACAACTGTCGTATCGTCGTGACGTGTATCGTCAACAAATATCATTAAAATTCAGAATTTAAAAGTTACAAAGTATTTTAAATTTACTAAAAAACTTACAAGAAATAGGTTAAGAGGTAATTTGTATGCGATAGAAGTAGTAGCGAGCGGTAAAACAGCAGTTTGCAAAGTCTCTCTATATTTTGCTTAAAACTCTCTGCTTGTATATAACTACCATTTCTAGAATGTATTTTTAAGGCGGCGTTCGTGGAATACTCTTGAATTTGATTTAATATAAAAAAGGGCTCGGACAGTGGAGGTGAGTGTTAATGCACATTTCAAAGGGGCCTTTACACCTACACTTGGGTGGCAAGTGCTAGGCACTGCTCTGAGTTCCTCTCCCTACAACACGATGGGCGGGCACGTGCTCGATGAATCCATGGAATGCTGTTAATTCTCTACAAATGATCTCTTAAGATATAAAAATACATAAAATACTTATTTACCAAACTTAATGAGCTTATTTAGTGAGCTTACTAATCAGGGTACTTTTTGACTTGGTGTAAGAAGATATCTCTAATTACTTGATTACTAAATCTCAATTACGACGGCTACTTTGGTATTTTTCTTTCAGAAATAAAACACTGGACAGCGTGAGAGGATGATAATTAGGAAATTGCAAGAAACCGTATTTCTTCAAGGAATGGATATATTTATAGTGATAGAACTAAAATGCTTTAGTTCTATATTACTTTTTTTATATACTTTTGTTTGATATATTGGTTTACAAAATAAATATATACGTATATATATGAATGTGGCTTAGAGCATTTCGCCCCTATCGATGTTTTGAAAGTTGAACCTAAATAATTTTTTTCACACACAACATTTTTATTTTTTCTTTGTCAATATAAATGGATAACTATCGCGGTATGAAGTATATTATAATGTTAGAAGAAAATATTTTTAAATATATGTATTCTAGTAAGCATATGCTTATTGCTTGTATATACAATGGTCGGGTTTTGGAGACTTGGTAAAAATATCACGTCTGGTATTTTTAAGTGAAGCTTAACATGTTTAAAGTACTATTACGTTTTTATACTTTAGTTAAACTGAGCATGGCCTTAAGTTCCGCTATTCATCTAGACACAATTGTGATACGAGAACAATTATTTTTTTTCTTAAATTTTTTATATGTTTCCAAAATAAATTACTTTTGTCGATTCCTGATTCATTCTGTGGTGAAGCATATAGGATATGTTGAATATTGGGAACAGAACGGTAACTTAATTTTTCCTTTTAGAATTCAGAGGCACACTGTCTGACAGGTTGTGGGTTCAAATCCCATTTGGGTAGAATTCATTATCTATTTTTTTCGCTCTGGTAACAATACAGAGCACGGCGTTGAGTTCCGCTACTCAACACGCGATGTCTAGCGGAAATAGCGTGAAGCTATTTATTATAATATCCTCTTTAGAGCGAATAAAATTTCACAAGCTTGGGCAGTCTTTCGTTCGCCTTTTATCCTAGATGACCAGTTGATGCATGAAATACCGCGTCGCGTATGGACTTAGCAAAAAGTACTCGTACTTCATATAAAATTATGGTTACAATGTCACACATGTTGTGTGTAAAATTCTGCTGCAATTTTTGTTGCGCGGTCGCAAGATTCTATTTCGCGAGATAATATATAGGTTTATTGTTGCACGACCTATCCATATACATATATATATATATATTATATATATATATATATATATATATATATATAATATATTATATATATATATATATTATATATATACATAATATATATATATATATATATATATATATATATATATATATTATATATATATATATATATATATATATATATATATATATATATATATATATTAATATATATATATATGCGTATGCATTTAGCGTATGTATTTTACATATGGCGTTGGTAAATCAATCAATCAATCTGGGAATAGTCGAGCATATTGAGTATTTAATTAATACAAAACGTTTGTTAAGTTGGTGTATTAATACTTGAATTAGTTATACACTTACATAATTAACATGTTACTATTACTTAAACAATTTCTAATCTAAAATTAACTTTTCATTATAATTGATTATTAATAACTTTTTGAATTTAATATTACATGTAACAAACTGTAACTGTAACTGTGTGTTTTTTTTCATTTAAATGCAGTTCAAAAATCAGTTTTCATTATAAATTTACGTGGCATAGACATAATGTGTTTGACAGTACGCCATTGTTTTGAACTTGTATATGATTCAATTATTATTTAGCTGACATCGTTTTCACTGTAATTGAAGGACATCAAAAAATATAGAGATGTACCTGTATAAATATAGTGAAGAACATTGAACAGAAGACAAATTTAATAATATTTTTTTATCTTTATACATACAACATACTTTTTTAACTTCACGCTGTTTCCCCCATATAACAGGGTAGGCAGAGGAAACCTAGTGTTAAGACAATCCGTTCACTGCTTTCCGCCACGAAACATTGCGTGATGAGTGGTGGAACTCTACGCCACAACTTGTCTTGTTACCAGAGCGAGGAAAATGAAAATATTTATTAATATTTTTCCCCAAGTTGGAATCGAACCCCTAACGACCGCGTTTACAGTCAGACGCTGCGCCGCAAGGCCACGTCGACTATTATTAATAACTCGTTATATATACTTAATAACTATTAAATAATATAGCTAAAAAAATTATATACATAAAATATAACTTTTTAAATGAAATAAAAATTATTATAATGTTATACATAATGTTAATGTTGCTCTCACTTCTTTAAATAAAAGCACAGTTTTAACTAGCCCTAATAAATGTGATACTACTATAGTATAATTGATTGTAGTAAAAAAACAAAGAAGTATTTTTTCAAACAAAATCATTAATATAATTATTTTCACAAAATCAAACACAATTTGACGGGTATGACGCAACACTAAACTAATATAAGAAAATTTTGCCGCTTATATTATGACTTTGACATTAGACAATTTACATAGACAACTAATAAACTTATAAAATTTACCCGGTAACCACACGGTATAACATAACCGACATAATTTCAAATAAAAATAAACAACTCCATATAATAATTAATCCGACAGTAAGTTAATATCATGAATTAAAAATAAACTGTAGTATGTGAATGCTGAATAAATTTATTCGTTTGACATATGTAAATGATAATATTCATCAATTATTTGCAAATGAAACAGTGCAGTGTCGTAGTAATATTATATAGAATATTTTCACCTCTTATGTTCTGAAGGGATAAGGGCCTACTAAACCCTTCTGGTATGATTACCCTTGGGAGGATAAGCATCGACTATACTTACGTTATTCTTTATAGTTTCTGAATAAAAAAATGCGTAAAATAATGTACATATACTTTATTATTTCACTAACTTTGTGACGCTTTGCTTTTAAATATGTTTAATACTGCCTTTTATTATAATTAATATCCAAATCAAACAGGCCATGTTTCGGAAATTGGGTGGGGAATAGTTAACTATGACCTTCAATCGTTGAATGAGATATTTCACATTACTACAATAGTAATTAATGTAAATATTATATTACAATATAATCATTTGTACTAAGCTCTGTTTACATTGATATATCTTATCGTACTTACAAACGGTACCTTTTAGCTTCCGAATTACCATAGACCTTATAGAGTTCATAAATAATGTATTCAAATAATATTACCATTTCAATGTAAGTGGAACAAAAGTCAACAAGGAAGATTTTAGACAAAAAAACCAGAGTCACAAAACTAACCATTAAATATAATATACAATTATTTTAATCATAATACTTATATATATATATATATATATATATATATATATATATATATTATATATATAATATATATATATATATATATATATATATATATATATATAGCGACCTGTTTGCGGTATTTCCTCGCTTGATTGATGGTCTCGGATTAACTCTAATGTTATATGTATGTATTGTACTTGTATTACTTTGTCTATAAAAATGTTTATATGCAATATTTTATCTTAGCGATTACTTACCGCCCGGTAAGTCCGCGCGCGTCTTCGGTGTTGCTAAAAAAACATATCTCCGTATACACCTCGAACCTGCGAGGATCCGGGATTAAAAGCCTAATTGTTGTTCCACTTGTGTTGTTGTTTCGATTAGCCCGGGCAAATAGTAAACAGTCCGGATAGGCAAATATTTTAAAAATGTTTTTTTTAGTTTTTAAGTACGGCTTAAATAACCATATACACTTGATGAAACTCAGATATATATATATATATATATATATATATATATATATATATATATATATATATATAGATGTAAATATATATTTATATAAATATATTAAATCTATTTCAGATACACTGACCAAAACGTACTTAGAATAGAAGAAGATATTAAGATAGAATTATAAATGAAATACTTATCATAAAAAATATTCTATCCATTATTAAAGTTTCATATTAACAAAATTATCTCAAATACAGCTAAACAATCTCATCGGATTTCATGACATTGATTGAAAATTCAAATGTTCAAGTTTGAAATTCACTGCGCATGATTTGTGTTCCGTGTAACTCATAAATGTTACGTAGGTTTACCTGCGAGCAGATCGCTGACCGGATGTGGACGTAAATCTAATATCGATAACTCGACACACTCGCCTGGAATGAAATCGTTAGTATCGCTAATGTGGCCTAACTTAATACTTTGTCGTGCTACGCTTGTTTATCAAGGCATATTTTAATTTTACTAAAACAGCAACCTAATGAGGAAATTAAGATTGAACATTAAAAAGTATTTCTATTCCACATCTCGTTGCTGAAAGTGCGACGTTCTCATAGGCCGTCAAACATTCAATGCTACTAAAGTTAGAGAAAAAAGAAAAGCAATGGAGGGGTAATAAATATATTTGAATGGTTGAATTTAATATTATCAAAAAAAAAAATGGTTCGACTCATTAACCAGATACTGCGGAAGAATATAATAAATACAACACTTTGTATATTTATAGCTCGTTCGTTCGCTTATCAAGTGTGAAAACAATTTTATAATATTTATTCTGTTATCTGCTCTTCCGATTCAGTGGATACGATAAATTGGAGATATATTTCGATGGATAAAGTTAATAAAACGTTCGCTTTAAGCGAAAAGGTGATATGCATGCATATTTTTAACTTAATTTTATAAGCGCAATAGATATTAAATTGCTCAAGTGAGTATAAAAAAAATACTGCGACTATATTTCAATGTGGAGTATATCGATATATTTGGATATACGATCTCTGTATTATTGAAACCGCTTAATAAGTCCTTAATAAGAACTTTACAAGCTTTAGTTAAGAGACTTTTTTGTAGACTTTAGGCAATAATTCTATAGTTGACGTATACGTGAAATATTTTTCGATATAAGCCATTCCTCTGTTGTGTAAGATGAAAACACGTAGCCGTGAATAGCTATAAGAATCTAGAAATGGCTTTAGTGACGGCTTACCAGTCACGTACAGCATACAGAAAATATTTAAAAATATTTATATATTAATACATAAATTTCTAAATTTAAATTTAAATTTATCTACTTAATACGCACTTTTGTGGTACATTTTGTGCCAGACGGGCAGGTAATGGCCGACGTGAACGTCCGAGGTGTTTGTGGATTCTTTTTGTCGACCGATTCGTCTTAAAGAGTTTGGGGTCAAATCAATAGAGATTTTCGCCCAAGACTCTTTAGTCAGGCGGTAGACGTACGAGGTAAATACCCATGTCGGTAATTTTTGTGCAAGAGCGCAGTTTCATGTTTCGGACTTTATCTATTAATTTTACACCTAAGATGCGCTCTTTCACAAGATGGCAAACCATCATGGTGGACTTATATACAATTATAATATATGTTTAATTTTAATATAATGACCTAGTTAATAGCTATTCGTATTTTCTTATTTACCATACTTTACTTAAGTGACCTACCTGTATTTGTTATATTATTACATTATTATACCTGTACTTGTTACTCATGTCTTGCAAAAAATTTAACCTCTAAATTCACATATACTGAAGGGCTTCTGTATCTTTTCCCTCGTCGCGCACTTTGTACGCTTATCTATTAAGACACTCCAATCGTTTTAACAATCGTCACCTTATTTATAACCATAGTTAGTATACAAAAATATTTTAGCTGTATTTATTAACCTTAACATTTTCGTTTCTTGCGTGTAGATATTAAATGTAATAATCATAATAAATATTGAGATTGAACACCTTTTATTTACATCATTAATAATCAGTATAATAAGGCTGTCGCGGTGTAAATGTTCAATTTTTGTCTGAAAACAAGACGGTTGAGGGTTCTTATACTCACTTGGGAATTTAATATTATATTGTCTGGCAAGTAAATAAAGTTCCACCACTCAATAAGCAATGTCTCCAAAAATTAGACGGAAAGTGGGGATCGGAGTGTCTTAACTCTACGTCTGTCTATCCTGCTATATACGGGAAAAACCGTAAAGCTGTTTATTTGTTATTTATTTAATAATCATAATATACCAAACATCTCTATACCGATGTAGAAATGCAATTGTTTTCACATTGAGTAATTTGATTGGAGACTTGGAAAACACTAATGTGCGCGAGCTTTTAATATAGTTGGATAAATCAGATTTCAGTAAGCCCTGAAACGGGCCGCATTGCGTCTGGTATCGATTCGACTTTGTTGCCAGAACCCATGCCAAGGGCAATATTTTGTTTTCCGTAGTATATACCTTCAACCTCTATTTCACTCAAGTTAATTTGTACTATATCAACTATATAGTAATAATGTCATTGGAACAGTTAGGATTATGGCCTAAAATTTAAATACATAGTTACATATATGAAATATAAAAAATTAGTGATGAATATTTTTTTCATGTTGATAGAAACATTGATTGATAGTATTAATATCTATATTAATAATTTAAAAGTAGAGTGTTGATTTGGTTGAACGCGATTATATAAAAAACTACTGGTTTAAAATGTTTTTGTTTTGTGTTGGATAGTTCATTTATCAAGGAAGGTTATTAATAGCCTATAACCGATTATATAGGCTTTAGATAATTAATGCAATTTAATATAATCTATAGGCAACATTGAATTGCATCAATCGATTCGATGGAGCCTACTCAATACAACTGAAATCGAAGTCACACGGGTATTTAGAATTAACTCTCACTTTTTTGCATATGTATGCAAAGAAGTGGGCAAAGCTGCTATATGCTGGTGAAAATTGATAATTAATAATGATGCATAGTCCCTATATTTAGATTATTTAAACTATCTTTACTTTCAAATATATTCGCAGTAAGATAATTATCAATTGTAACGGTTAAATAATATCGTACGGCCATTGTAATTTTCATATAATAAACTTAACACATAGTAAACTTCTTATATAATTCGTTTTGTTTATATTTATATAATAATCTATATATCATATCAATCATATTCTAAATGTATGGCAATAATTAAATTAATTTTACAGCTTGTATCTTTAATATAATGTTAATATAACGATAATGTTCAAAACACTACACTTAAGTACATGGATCAGTCTAATTACTTAATACGATAGCTATTACACAAATGATTATTCGAGAATATACAAAGGGGTCTAATGCATACATTAATTATTTGATACCCAAGGGCAATCTTATATTACATCTTCCTTTCAAGCTTACATGTAAGCTGCAGGTATGTCAAAGTAGGCAAAGCTCACGTCAATCGGTCTCATTTTAAAGTATAGTCAGATCAAGATATAGCTAGCTATAAGGACGGTAGTAATGAATTAAGTTCACATATTAGTTCAGTGATAAGAAGTGTATTGAAATTATTATTATAAGTTATATATTATATAAAAGTCCTCATAGTGCAGTAGTATCGCGTCTGACAGAAAGCACGATGGTGTTTTCGATCTACGCTCCAAGAGAGAGAGAGAGAGAGCGGAGAGAATTACATTAATTTCTGAACTTTTTTTAAAAAAAATTAACTTAAATAAAACAAAAGGTTAAATAAAGATATTCACAATGGAACCTAAAGTTAAAGTTAAAGTTGAAACATATGTAACTTAATGTTGCCTTAAATGTTTATAGCTGTTGGTGTATACTCAAGTAAATTCAAGTTAACTATAGTGCTTTTATTCTAATTTTTTTTTACTTCCACACTGTATCCCTTACATTACAGGGGAGGCAGGAGGAAGTTAGCGTTCCATGCTTTCCGACCAATTTAAGAGACATTGTTTGTCTCGTTACCAGAGTTGACAATATTAATTTCCATGAATGATCATTGAACCCACGACCGTCGCGTTTATTTTATAATATAAAATGTTCTGTATAAGTATAAATACTATTTCTTATTTTTAAAAAAGTGTTTATTCATAAATATTATGACTGTTTGGGTTCACCCAAATGAATGAATGAATGAATGAATGAATTCTTGTAGTTTTTATACATGTAAAATTAAATAATTCATGGATTCTTGTAGTTTTTATACATGTAAAATTAAATAATTTAAACACTTGAATTGAAAATAAAAGTTGCTTTCAGCTTCACTTTATCCCACAAAGAGTAAGATAAGCAAAAAGAACGTATTGCTAAGACACTATGTTCTTCTCTTTAGTCAAAATTCGACACTGCATATTGTATGCCAGTACTCAAAGCCTTGCCAGTGCCGAAAAATGAAAATAATTCTTTTCTTCAAGTGAGAATCGAACATCACCACATCTGTTTACAGCCAGACTGTGTGCCACATTTGCACGTAGCGCATATTTTAAAACGACACTAAATTCGAAACGGAAATTTCCCAAAACTTTCATATTACGTACTTCAAAGTTAAAAAGTATCCTACGCGAATAATTACATTTTGAGATGAAAATTAATCTTGTTATGGCCAAAATATATTTTCTTTTACATGTTAAACGTCAGATCTGATTTGAAAGAAAGCGGGGGAATGTATTTTTGGCAATTTAATAAGTATTTTCATTATTAAAGCTGTTTTATTGTAGTGAAGGTTACGTCTGAGTACTTTTATAATTACAAGCCTTATAATAATGTATTGTCGATATTCTAGTATTTCATATCAATGGTATATCTTTATTCTATATATTATCTGTAGTCAAATATACCTTTGCAAGCACTTTTGAATTGTCGAATGATCATATGTCCACCGGCTCGGAAGGCAATTCTGCTGAGAAGAATTTAACACTTGCTCTTTTCAATATTAATGATTTTTTTTTTATATTTAAATAGTAACTAATATTGGCAGCTATGGCAGCTAAAATATGCTTGGACAGAGTAATAAGCTTTACCAATTAACGTTGTATTGATAGTTTCTTTAAATTTCGGCAGTGGCAAACTAAAAAAAACATTGCGGAGTTTTGTTATAGAAGCGCATACTCAGGTATTAAGTAGTAGGTGTTAAGTCATTGATGATTGAACATCTATATACAATAAGAGGACGCAGATTTTTATCACGCAATATTTTTTGCAGTTCCTTTATTATAATAGAAACAGTTTCACCCAAAAATAATAGTAAAAATATAAAATTACTATAGTTTATTTCCAATTCCTTAACTAACTAATTTCAATTAAACTAAATCAATATATCCATTTTAGTCCATAGATGTAAATACATAATGACAAACTAATTTCCCTGGAGCTTACCAGCGTTTATCATGTTCTCTATAAAAATTTTTAGCCAATCTGCTTATTGACTAGACTTTGCTAATAAAATGCTAAACATATTATATTGAAAGGATGTATTATTAAAATACATAATAGTCTGGTAGCCTGGCCGTTTTTTGTTAGCTAGTTTACGTAATATATTGAAGGTTTCCGTTGGAATCAAAATTACTGGGGCTGGGGCAATCAATAGAACCTACTGCTTTTGGGGTTAGTGCCACTTAGTTATTATCATGTGTTATAAACACAATTCTTAGTTATTTCTATTTGAAAATATAATAGCCGTTAGCCCGATAGGCTTCAATTGACCGAAACAAATTTGGACTGAATTCTTCGCTCACTTATAGAGGTAGATATAGATAGCTATATCAATGGTTTTTACGTATTTTTTTCTACTAACGTACTAATTTCTCTATTAACGTAGTGTTAACATAATCCGTTGAATATATTCTGTGAGAAGTTTCTTTTTTGAAATATAACATCCTTACTAGTGAATTTATCGATTGAACTCGCAACTATCGCAATTAAAGTCTACAGTCAGTCATTTAACATGTATAGTCACCAGAGTAATTACAAGAAGAAAAAAGGAGTCCTGCTGCTACGGACGATCGTGTAGCCGCACGAATCCTTTCCCAAATGATTACGAGTCTAATTAGATGGAACGCTGCAATATTAGAGCGCCAGTTCGTATTTCATTGATTTCCATTGTTGAGTTTGGTTTCTTGGATTTATACGGTTTTACTCTCTTTCAATGTTCAGGACCTTACCTTTTGTTTTGTGATTAATGATTATATAATTGCAGTTAAATTTTAATGAGACCTTTAAATATAAGTAGCTTATTTAATTTCAATTAAATATCTTTTGAGCTCCTATAACTCAAGCATCACCATTTTCAACCATAAAAAAAACACTAACCAACGATCAGAAGAAGTGAATCAAGTGATAAGTGAAAAATGATAAAATAATATAAAAAAAAACTATGCTTTAACATATTATGTTCTGTAATGTAAAGCTTTGGGATCCTCCGCAAACCTTATTTAACGGGGATATATAAAGACGTACCTAACTAAACAATACAAACCCTTCTTACCTTCCGTCCACTCTAATGGGTAACGTGTAATAATATGCAAGATTGCCAGATCTACGGTACGGAAGCCGCTCGTGTATCTCCGTGCTGCTCCTTAAACTATTAGCTAGTGAGGTACAGACATAACGAATTGAACCTATGCTTTTTATTATAAAATATTATCACAAGTACATATGTATATGGCATAGTGATCAGGCACCTTCATGATTCTTGCCAGCCGACTTTAGCTAAACATTTTTGTTCTTCATGAGATGATCCAGATCTTGGATTTTTATGTGTAAAGTAAAACTGTTATTTTTTTTATTTCTTATAATTAAACTATTCTATTACAATAACGTAATAGATTAGCTATAGGCAATAGCTATATTACAACCTCTTCGCGCCAACACATATCTAGAAAGAATGTAAAAAGGTGATTATATCCGGTATACTAAGCCTAATGAATTCTTATCCAATTTAGTTATTTAAACTTTTTATGAAGAATTAAATTAAAGCAATTATTCAAATCGATATATTAGGGTTTCGTACCCCAAAGAACAAAACGAAACTCTTCACTTTGTTGTTCATCTGTCTGTCTGTCTATCTGTCCGTTTGTCAGTCTGTCCGTCTTTCCATCAGTCCGTCTGTCCGTCTGTCAAGACCATTTTCTCCATATGACGTGGAAGACCAAAGCTGAAATTAATACTAAATATCCAAATCTATGACAAGCACAGAAAGCTTAGATAAACTAATATTTTTAATTCAACGCAATAAAAAGATATAAGCGTTTGTGCTCATTTTTTTTCATTTTGTATTAAAATTGCCGCGTAATCAAAATCTACAAGGTACTTCCCGGCGTCCTATAAGTTGAAACTTATAGTACAACTAAAGAAAAAAACTCAAAAGTTTTAAATTTATAATTATATCCTAGAAAAAAACTCATTACAAATCTTGTATTACTGTAGTTAATTTTAACACAAAATGAGTGGATACGACTGTAAATTTAATTTTGTAAATTTTTATAAATAGGATTTTCCTAATCGGAACCGGAATACCTACAATCTTGATATACGGAACCCTGGGTGCGCGTGTACTACTCGCACTTGACGGATACTATTTAAGTTTTAAAATCATGATAAGAGTAACATATAACAGTTGTCGCTATATTTGAAACCGTTGCGCTCTATAAAATAACACAACTATATTAGATAGGTAAAAAGAATATAATGTTATATAATCAGTATACGAATGAAAATTTATAAACTTTAACTTTTTATTTAATTTAACCAACTTAATAGTAGTTTGTTAGTGTAATATAAATATTTACTTATTGTATTTATTGGCAATGTTGAAAATGTAAAGTCACACTCAAACCGAAATTTGAACGGAATACATATAGACTCGTAGAAGGTAAACTTATGATGTTGGAATATAAAATCCAATTGTGGAATTGGATAAGGTGTTTAATTTACTTTGTGATTTAAGAAATTAGAAAAGAGTTTACTTACCCTAATATTGCACATAAAATATCCATTTAATTAATTTAAAATTTGTTTATACAAACATTTTTTATGCAAGAAACGGTATTGCATTGTAAGAGTATATATGGTTTTCAATAACAGATTACGTAATTTGAAATAAAATATGCGAATACACTGGAGATGACCTATGTTTTTTTGCTTAACATTTCGAAAATAACGTGATTTGGTTTACTTAATCGCGGAGCGCTAGTAGTATAAATAGATAGCGAATATTTTAAAAGAAAAAGTTCTGTGGCGGAAATGAAATACATACTTGAATACAAACAAAATACTATAGTTGCAAAAAAATTATTAAAGCTTATACGAAAAGCTTGCCATAAGCTGTTATTAAAGTGATGAACGACAATATTCGGAGGTCAGGTGAGGTAGATTAGGGTGCGTATGGGTAAATAATGCATATTATAGATAGGTCCTACATGGACTAAGCTTTTGGAAACTAAAGGAAAAGGTGGTGTATAATTAATTCTATGGTCAATGTTAAAATTATGGTAATATTATTTTTTGTTTTAATCTTTTATATTGCATAATATTATATATAGTTACAGGTAAAATGCACCCGACTATGGGATACTGTGAGCTCAAAATCCTATAGGGTAGATAAAATATTCTATTTTTTTTTTTGCCACTATTTTAAGGCAACATGCCCATTATATATGCTATAATTAAGTATTTATATAAAATTATTGTCTCATCAAATTGTATAAACACGTATGTATATATAAAAGTTCATAAAGTACATTTTTTTTAAATTATAAGTGGATCGCTTATTACCTCTATGTCGACCACAAGCTAAAAAATACACCCAGAAAAATTTTTGTCTGTTTGTCTGTCTGCTTGTTAATTGGTACACGAATGTCGCAAAAACTACTGAACAAAAATCAATGAATTTTAGCTTAGAGTCCAAACCAATATTATTAAATGGTTTTTATCCTGTTCATCAATGTAACTTTCCAAAAAAATTATAAACCGATAAAGTCTAATTAATTTGATTACTTATTATGTATACTTATATCACATAAAGCTTAAGTAACAATTGGATAAATTTAATTAATTTTTTATATAATACAACCAACTGTATGATTCCGATAAGGTTCCAAAATATGAATATACCATAATACCAGTTATAAATAATATATATTATCTATATGAAATATATAATAACCTCGCTTTACTCTTTAACATTGTATAAATATATATCTTAAATTTAATTTGTATAAAAACAAAAACGTAATAGAAGTTTTATTATATTAATAATAAAGACGTACTCTCTGTAATCGTAAAATTTTAATTTGGAAAATGAGGTTGAAACTTTTAGTACCTACGGCAATTTGTATATAAGGTGGATTAAGCCGCATGTATATGTACTATGTGAACCAATTTTTAAAAGCTGAACAGTTTGCTTGGTTGAATGCGCTAATTTCATTCACTTTTTTCATTTTTTTTCTGTGTTGAATAGTCCAATTATTTCGAAAGGCTACATCATGCTATATAGGCGATATTCAAGTTAAACGCACTACTGACCTGGATTTCCGCAGAATGACCTGACTACCTATCCTCTGGAGTGGTGGGTTTTTAGCTCCAGGTGGTAGAAAGCTTCCAACAGTCTTCCCCATTGAAATTAGGATGATTTTGTATTTCAACAGGCTCGAGGATCATTCTGTTTTTCGTAGCGAGTATATGAGATTTATCAAAACTGATGTAATGATTGGATTTATCCACTGTATGCCCACACACAGCTGACTGCAAAGTTCGAAACGTTGGGTTCCCGAAAATTGTTTCACCTAAAGTGTGTAGAATTCACGAAGATCAAAAATCTTATTCATATATCATTGTTGTACTATAAGTATAGAAAATTTTGTTTAATAAGTATTCTTGATTTGTGCTATTGACAAAATATATTTATAATGTAAAACTAAACGCTTTAATGCACCACGACGGATACCAATTTATTTCATAATAAATTGAAAAACATGCCGCTTAAATATTTCATATATTAAATAACGTACAAACATTTAATATTTAATTATTCCTTGTAAACCGTTATTTATAACAAAACACAATTTCGGTAAAAAGCCCACGGGATTACGTTGTCCTAAACCAATATCGTGAGTACAGTTTCAATTAAAGCAAAAATTTCAATTATACATTTTGTTAGCCCGCCGCGGCTACGGAGCGTTGCGTTGTTTCATTCAGAGGATCATTTGTTTTGAGCGGGCATGTCTATTTATCTGCCGCCATCAAGGTCGCTGAAACTGAAAATACGAGGTTGATCGGTCTCTAAAAGTACTTTCACATCTTCATGAAAGATGAAGGTCGAAAATATTTAGCTTTTAATGTAAATTGGAATTACTATAATATATTATTGTATAACGGTAGCAGGTTTTCAACAATCGTGCGTATAAAGTGTACAGTGTACAATATAGTAGATTACTTCCTCAAAAATTATACTTTTTATATTATATAAAATGAAATAAGCCTACTCTCACACATTATTATTATATAATTATATATATATATATATATATATATATATATATATATATATATATATATATATATATATATATATATATATTATATATATATATATATATATATATATATATATATATATATAATATATATATAGAAAATTTATATAAAGAAAATTTATATAAAGCTCATATTTTGAATTACAAATTATATTTACAACAGAAGAGTGATTACTTATAGAAGCAATAGCACAACATGATCAGAAGAAGGAAAAATATTCAATATACAAACAATCACTAGAAATAGAAAAAGAATTCAAAATAACGCCAGATACAGTTCACACTAAAACAGAAATAAAAAATAGCATGGTAAAGAAACAAAATGAAATCTGGAGAAATAAAAGCCTACATGGCCAATTCCCTAAAAAAGTTCTTGATGTTGCCAATGTTGATAAAGAATTCTCGTTTAAATGGCTGAAGAAATAACCTATTTCGCCTTCATTGGAATCGTCAATATTTGCTATACAAGACCAGGCAGTAATGACGCGCCAATATGAGCGAGATATATTGAAGCGGAATGTTGATGGCAAATGCCGCTTGTGTGTGAGTAAAGACGAAACAGTGCAACATCTTCTTGCAGGCTGCGAAAAACTTGCTGGTACATATTTCGTGAAAAGGCACAATAATTTAGTCCAGTATGTGTTCTGGTGCTTAGCTAGGAAAAGTAAAATTGAAACTGACAAGTTATGGTGGAAGCAGGAATTAAAACAACCAACTGTTAAAGAAAATAACACAGCCAAGATAATGTGGGAAATGCCTGTACAAACAGATATTACAATAGTACACAATAGACCTGATTTGATATACATAGATAAAGCAAAGAATAATACATACCTCATTGACATCTCTGTACCATCTGACTATAATATCGGAGCTAAGGAAATTGAAAAAATCAGCAAATACCATCCGCTGAAAGTTGAACTGTCTAGGTTATGGAACACCACTGTCACAATTATCCCGATAGTAGTAGGAGCCACGGGAGTAGTGGCGAAGAGTCTTAAACGGTACTGCGATAAGTTAGATGCACATATAAATATTCACATCCTCCAAAAACAAGCAGCAATACACTCTTCCACCATAATTAGTAAAGTCCTTGGGGATTCCGTTTTTGTAACGCAGTCATCTGAAACTCAACAACCATCCACGTAACATCACATCATCTTCATAATCACCGTCCATATTTAATCTCATTTCAAGTAACAAGCTTCATCCACCGGAAACAGAACCCACAATCGAAACCAATTGAAACTTTTTAATCTTATTATATTTCTATTTAGTATAGGATATAGGACAAATGTAGAAGTAAATACCTTTTTTTCTTGAGGGTCTCAGGACGGGGTATTTACTAAAACCGACGAAGTCGTGTAGAAGTCGAGGAAACCATAATATATATATATATATATATATATATATATATATATATATATATATATATATATATATATATATATATATATATATAATATATATATATATATATATATATATATATATATATATATATATATATATATATATATATATATATATATATATATATATATATATATATAATTATTTGTGACTTTGTTGTATATAATTTTAAATAATAATATAATTAAAGATAAAATATAGCAGAATAGAACATTTCATTCAACTTCAAACATTCCAAGCTACGCCTATTTGCAACAAATTAAACATAAAATAGAGATTTTTAAAATATCTTTTTTATATAGCAGTATAAATATGAATTCCAAATATACCACTACCGATTCAGAAGACACTTCGGTCGAGAAGAGCTAGGAAGGACGTTTACTTTCTAGTATTATTTTTACAGTGACTTTAAATGATGTAGAGGCAAATTTTTATTTTTTTTAAATGCGTAAACATGGTAACCATTAAGAAAATTTAAATATTATTTCATGTAGCCGCTCTAGGTAGAGATCAAAAGACAGCGCGTAAATATTATTAGGTCGATGTCAGACTATACGCACTTTGTAATGCAAATCATAATGAATGTATTATGTTTATTTTCTTTTCCTTACTTTCAATTTGTAGGGCAAGCAGAAAGATTTGTTTGGATTAATCACTTCGATCTTCATTTTCCAACTTGACACATTACGTGTATATTTTTAATGGAATTCGATATGCCTTGTATACTGTACAATATTTACATAGTAAAATAATCATCAATCTCACTACTTCTACTCTTTCCTTACTGAGTATCTGTGTGACAACACACAGTGAAAAAAAAAATACTGAGCTTAGAAGAATTAAATTTGGCAGGTGTCTTAGATATCGTAGGAAAGCACTACCTAAGAGGCATTTACTCGAGATCCATACAGGAACAGAACGAACCGACTTTATGACAATTGTGAAATAACCCATAATAACTTTTGCCTGGTGTCTAAGCACACAGATAAATATATATATAAATATATATGTTATATTTATTTCAAATTTGGAAATTCCACACGAAATTTATATAACTTCGATCTATAGTTCCAATGCTAATTTTTACTTCAAATGTTTAGGTTTTTGTATTTCTAGTGAATTCTTTATAGTGTTTAGACACTTGTTATAAGAATGAGTTAATTTCATTATAAACTAATATAGTTTAACATTTTCTTTTAGCATAATAAAAAAAAAATTGAAAACACGACATTTTACGAAATCATTTCCGGAATAAGCATCACAAATGATGTTCTTCGTTCGAAATATTTTATATAAGCATATTTTTTTAAATTCCTTGTCTTGTAAGTATAATTAAAATAAGTAAGGATATTTTCAAAGTAAATCTTTATCGAAATGATTTAAATTCTATCTTCAAAAAATACTATTATTAATACTATTATTACTACGCAAGCTCTGTGATATTTAAGGTAATGGAATTTTGTAGTCTGAATTAACGCTTAAATCACCGGACGCATTGAGCTGAAATTGGAATGTAGTACTATACTTAAGCATTGGTTATGAAAGGGTTTTTGGAAATTCAATCCCATAAAGGGATGGATCTCCCATTCATATTACTCTTTGGAGCAGTCGGAAATGTGTATATATAGCGTGTGTGCTTATTTAATAATGAAATATAACAGAAAAAAAAAGTTTTCATTATTCTTAATTCATGTTCATATTTAAAAGATTTCGTACATCATCTACTTGATTGTGAATGTTTGTACCAATTTTCTTCCATTTACTACTTTGATAATACAAAGGAATGGATGTATCAGTATATACAAAATTGATATTTAGTTCCACATATACTGAGAGTTCCACATATACTCCAATAAATAATAAAATAATAAACTTTACCGAAATGGGTGCCATAATGTACAGAAAATGTTGCGGCATCAATTTATTAATATTTACGCCACTTAGTTCACTGTCATATCAGCACATTTTGCTAATAAGCTAAGCATTTCAAGTAATTTACAATCGAATGAGGTGTTCTCGATTTTATCAGAAAGATATCGATTATTATCGGCTCGTAAACAGTCGATTGTTATCTTTATATTATAAAACAATATATTATAAATTTTAACAACAAATGTCAGCAGGAAATTAATATTATTATACAGATTATGGTATGCTATATAAGCAATAGAATTTTTATTCGCTATAACAAAGTGGATGTGAAATTATCTCATCGTGACTTTATGTCGTGTAGTATTAATTGATGGTAAAGTCATAAATAGTAAATATGCCGTTATTGGATCTTATGGACATTTTATTCTTTTGTATACGTTTATGACTAGTTAGCGATCTGTACCAACGCCGGTTAAATTCTCACAACCAGTCTAAAGTAAAAAGTGAAAAATACTACAAAAATTTTGTTATTCAGAATTATTTTATTACGGAAATATAATAAAAAATTGAAATATTTTTTATATGATAAAAGATAGTCAAAATTAGCAACTTTATTGATTGATTATTTGATTACTGATGTCACGACGCGTTTAAAACAGTTGTGTTTTTGGCAACGACGACTTTTGTGGAACGCCTTTATATGAATACACTTACTTATTTATTATCACTATGAAAATAAATAGAATTTATAAATACTGAGATTGATACAGAAAAGCTTGAAGAAAGCTTTTGTTGTTTCCAAATAGGCTAATCATATTAACCTAATAATGGACAAGCATCTCGTCTATGGAGTATAGACCTTGAATTTCTGCAATCTACTAAAAATACAATTGTTGAAGAAATGTCACAGCAATTTGAATGTAAATTTCGTAATATGGCGTCAATTTTGGATTAAAGAGGCACAAAATGCTTTTACGTATTCACTGGTGAATTTTTTATTTGAATTGGAGCCATTTTGTAAGCAATTTTATCTAAATTGGGAAAGCTTTCGCACGAAGCATGTCGAGTGTTTACTTATATCTAAAGGTGAAACTCGTTTAAGATGTCTTCCATCACGCGTTCAATTTAGTTTGAGAACTTTGATTGCAATCTACTATATTCATTATGTTTTTATGGTTATCTGGTACAGTTACAGATATCTTTAAATTATATATTTATTATAATAAAGACATAAAACAATCAACATAACATCAAAGCTTTATTAAAAGTAATATAAACTTTTTGTAAACCTTTATCTCTTTCCTTTAAACTATATACAAAATATTAAATTTCTTTTTCTGTTATAAAAAAGTTACTAATATTTATATAAGATTTTTATTAAGGAAAATCGGTTATTTTAGTAATATCTTACATACTGAACACCTTACATAAGAAGCTAATAAAAAAAATGCGATATCAAACATTAGAATTGAAAACAAATTTATCATTTTAAATAATGAAAAAGTTATGAAGTATCCTACACACTTGTTATAAGAACTACATTTATATCTTTTAATGTGAGGACCACCATTGACGGTTCTCCTTATGTATATATATATATATATATATATATATATATATATATATATATATATATATATATATATATCTTCTTCTTCTTCTTCTTCTTGGCATTAGTTCCGGCTTTTGCCAGGGTCTGCCTTCCGACTAAGCCTACTCGACTTTGCACGGTCTTTAACATTATCTATATATTATACCTTATCTATATATATCTTACTGTTATCTATATATATATATATATATATATATATATATATATATATATATATATATATATATATATATATATATATATGTGTGTGTATATAGGATGTTGATCGGTCATCAGATCAACGTCGCGGGTAGTAGACCTCTTTTTTTATTTAAATACTTAGGTATTTTCGTATTACACAACTGTTGTAAATCTGAATGTCATTCTGAAAGTCATTTAGATTAAGGAAATTATATTTTTTAACAATAAATTTCAAGTATTTTCTGCAACAAATCTTTGAAAATTTTAGAAGCCTAGTTTAATGAGAACATGTTAATAACGTACTTGAATGTAGAAGTGGCCAAAATTTGTATTACTGTTTACGCGAATTATTTGTTCAAATATATTTCCTCTATTTCCCTAATATGTAATTAGCAATTAGCATTTATCAATATTGAACTATATTCATATTTCAACTATATTCACTATTTGAACAAGAGGGCAAACATGTTGATTTTGTCATATTATTCTACTATAGAGTTCTATAAAAAATAAGAAGCACATAAGAAACATAATTATGTACATAAATGTTATATTACGCGATGGATTTTATGTACTTTTTATGGTTAATATGTAATATATATGTAGTCCAAGTAAATGACGCAAAGTGAACGAATTATAGGTATATCTGTTATATAGTTAATAATAATATTCAAAAGCTATAAATAAATATGTTTAAATAGATAAATCGATTATATTTTATCTAACAATACTAAAATAGATTAAATATATTTAGAAATAGAGTGGTTATAAGGACATATTGTAAAACTATTTTAGCTTTGCCTCAGTTATCAGTGCCGCCACATCAAGTAAGTAAGTAATTTACCCAGTCCTTCGTAACGGCGGTATGACAGATTACAATACTTTTACATTAGGAACGATTATTTAAGATCTGGCTAGATAGCTTTTACATGCAGCCTCGTCCACGTGGTCAAATACTAATAAATCAAAACAATATAGCCTAGTATAGCCTTCTACTATAGATTTTATCTTCCACATACACAATTTTTTTTTAAAAATGTTACCGTTTGTTGGTGAGTTAACTCCGGCTCTATAATATCAGTATAAATTAAAATAATATATTTGTTAATTTATTATATTAAATATAACTATTTCATCATCACTAAATATTTGTGTTTATTATGTACATTATACTTATGTTAATATATCTCAATAAATCATTTGACATACCTATATCTTATTTAATATTTGTGAAATCATAAACTTGGCTTATACTTTATATTTTTCAACTTCCAAATGCGTCATCCATAATAGGAGGAAGATTCGCATTTCATAGAAATCTATAGAGTTTGAAAATAAAAAAAAAATGTCGTGCTTTCTCGTTCGGTGCGCTATAAGAAATAATGAAAACTGCAAACACTTTACAAACACAAGCACAAACAAAAAAATAATCACAATATTTTAAAATTTTGTTAATTCATCAAAGTTAAAATGAAGTTGTTATTAAAATTATACAACAATGAACAACTTTTAGCTTTGTAATTAATTATTTGATTTGAATCTGGATTTGACAACATACACTGTTACATTTGTAAGAGTATGTGCTGAATAAAATTTTTACATATTCATAATTCATAGTCAAATTTAGCTGGCTTTTACCTTATTTATTTTATTTAATTACCAGTACATTAATCGGTACATTAATTTTATAAAAAGCGTTAGAATAAAAAATGTAGAAATTTGCTCTATGTATTAGATAAACTTTTACTATGTAAATGTAGAGATCAATTGAGCACATAATTGGGTATGGAGGAAAGCATCAATATGTGCATATGCCAAGGTCCATCCGTCGAACAAAGCTGCGGATTACATAGCTCAAAGGGTAGATATTGCTAACCAAGGACTATGAAGCGGGTAGTATCGCAACCGAAGCCTGCCTCAAGCATGTCACATAGAAGAGCTGAAAATGTGGTCTGAAAAATATGTGTCGTCAAAATTGTTCATTTACTATAATCCTGCATTTAATGCTTAATATATGCATGTATAGTTTTAAGATATTGAATTTTGAAACCTATTCATTATAGCAGTACGAACACTAATTATGCTTTTTTTGTTTCAGATTACGTCGTGTTTTTATGTTGTTTCTTCAAACATGTTAAACGCCCGTTATTAAGATCTAAATAATTATGATTGTGTTTGGTTTCCATTTACGCTATTTTATGACTTAAAAAGTATTGTTTTTGATGTTTGAGTTTGTTAATATTACAATAGGTTGAGTTATACTTATTTAATATGTGAAAAAGTGATAAAAATGGCTTTGACGCTTGTACACGATTTAACTTATAAGCAAGGTGTAGAATAAATATTGAGATATAGTGACAGTTAAAGTGGAAGTACCTTGCGATAGAGACGCATAATGTTAGTTATTGAAGTGAGATTGTAAAACAAGCGTTTAAAAAGTCAAGATGTCGCTGCCAATGAAGCGTTCCTTCAGCTCTGAGGGCGGTGCTTCAAAGCGAGACTGGAAGATGAGGCTCAGTCTTCGAAGCCGTAGCGGCCACAGCGTGGTAAGTGCAACATTTTTAACAAAATTTTAACCTGTTTATAGCCTAATTTGACTCTTGTGGCACAGTTGATTGGCTATTTAATTAGCATTCGTACATATTTGTATCGCGAGAGATGTTTAAGGCCTTCTTGCCAAGTTCAATGATAGTGTCTGATCGCAAATGCCATGATTGTAAATAAGATCCTTATTAGGAATTATTTTTTATTCATTCATTACATTAACCACTGTATATATAGTAATAAACAATTAGTGACCTCACGTAATATATTGAATTCAAATGGAAAACATAGAACAGAACAACACAAGTTGCTCTCCGCTACATACAGAATAAAAAATGAAGTAAATATTTTTTTACAAGTATATGTAAGTATAAATGTTAAAAGTACATCTCATAAGATATATAGATCAAAAGTATCGAAAAGAAAATCTCACAGAAAAACGCTAAGACGGCTAAAACGTTTCAATCCAATAAGAAAGCAGATCAATGATCTCAATACTTTAAGGAAGCGATCGTTTAGTGGTATACTCGTAGTAACCGAGCGATTTAGTGCTTTGTATCCCGAGTTAACCCGTCGGCAAGTTGTATATATTGACTCTAGCTGGAGACCACTTTAAAATATCATGGACATGAGTCGACGGTATAGTAGAGTAAGTAAGATGTTCAAATATAACTCTCTGCAAGTTCGTTCAAATCTCTTAAGTTCTCGAGTTACATTATCTCCTAGAGTTCTATTTCAAATATTCTAGACACTAGTTTAATTTGTCTTTAGTAAATGTTCATCATACAAAATACTTTTTATTTAGGATGCATTTCATTATGTATTATAGTTTAGCTGGTCTTTATGTATGTATATATATATATATATATATATATATATATATATATATATATATATATATATATATATATATATATATATATATATATATATATATAAATATATATATATATATATATATATATATATATATATATATATATATATATATATATATATATATATATATGTATATATATATATATATATATATATATATATATATATATATATATATATAATCTATCTTAATATAAATCCCCTACTGGGCGGAAGATCAGAAAATGTGCACGAACAACAATTTAGTTTTTACTGTTTTATTATATTAATATAGAAGATAATGAGTTCGATTCCTACTTCATAATATATTTATATATGCTTTTGCCTTATGTGCTGAAATAAAATTATTTGGCAAGCTTCGTTCATTTAAAGTGTATAATTATTTAAAAGAGAATTGATATATCGTGTGATTACTTCTATCAACCAAAAGAATAAAATTAAATTTAATTTACTTACTGTTATCTATGAAAATAATATATTAAAGTTTATATTTACCAACCCTTCAATTCTCTGGAAAAGCAATACTTGCAACAAAAGAGTCGTTGCCGAAAGCATACATTACTTTCTGTAACTATAGTCTACTGAACTTTATTAATAATTCACATTCGGTCCCGATAAACCATTTATTGAAAAGCGAACGAAATATTCGTTCTTTTGTTCATAATATCAATTTCACAAAATGCACAGTGTAAAGTTTCATTTTTATATATAAATATACTCGTACATATATTTTGTATTTAACCTTTGATGATTCAGTCGCTTTTATTTTCTACCCATAAATTGGGAATGTAATTCAAAAGATTTTCCTCTGTCTACCCTGCTGTATCCAGGATATACCGTGAAGATAAGCAATATATTGATTATGTTTCTTTTTAAAATACAAAAATATATAGGAAATAGAAATATATAAAAGTTCAAATTTTTACAGTTGCTTAACTTATAAATAGGTAATTTGCAGTTGAAAAAGCTCAGGATTTTGTAATTTTATTTCTTAGTACAAAGTTACTTTTTATTTATATTTGGTTGTATGTTTTCCTATACCTTGTTTCTCTTCGTCTATGAGAGAAATATTATGTTTCACCCTTTACAATACTGCTCTACTGTCTAACTGATTTCGAAGCATTGCGGTTTCATAAGCGGAACTCAACGCCGTACTCTAAGTTATCAGAGCAGGAAAAATGTAAAGCTTAACTAAAAATTATTGCAATTAAAAGTGAATTTATTTCACTTTTAATTGCAATAATTTTTAGTTTTAAGAGCTTTCACTCTTTCATATGTATACACTTAGTACTGCGACATTTGCTAATTAATGTAGCCTTTACCACTATAGAGAACAACAGAACAGTTTTCCTCGAACAGTCGTACCGAATAAATAGAAAATGGTTTTTAGTGAGCTAACGTCTAACATGTCTACTTATTGCTTATTAATTATTGATTATATATTTTTGTCTTTATGTATCACGGTTTCAAACTTTACGATGATTGTGAAAAAAGCAAGTGAAATAAAATATTGAAAAATGAAATTAGGTCTAAGTTAGTTCACACAATATTACTAAAACTTGTATATTATATATTAATAAATCGATTTTATATAATAATGTGTTCAATACAAACATGCATATATTTATACGTAAAACTAACTACTTGCTATATCGTTTTTATTTTTCCACCAAAGTGGCGTAATATTCGTATACAACAATCTTGCTAAAATCATATCACAAGAAGTATCCGTATATCAACAGCAGATATAAGCTGTCATCTAACCGGATATGAATCCCTCGCCTTCATATGTGTATATAATAGGGAATGTTGGCTACAAATGTAAGTACCGCGCTTTGTCACAGCGGTTAGCTCACAATATAATTTGTAGTAGCACAGCAATTCAAGTTTTCTATGAAAATTATATTATCTGTATATAATGAAAATGTAAATAATTGCTGCCTGTACATGGAAGATATATGTATGAAACATCTATTATTAGAGGCACCGATTAATGTTATAGAAACAATTAATTTTAATTTTGAATATTTTCTACGACAAGATAGCTACTATTGTTAAATTGAATAAGCAAAAATTTCAAATTTGCTTCTCCAGTGCAGCTAGTAAATAATATTTTTTTGAAATTCATCTTTGTTTTTGAATGAAATTGAAATTTGATTTATAGATAAACAGTAAGTTAGCTGAGTAATATATACAGAGATATGAAATTTAGTTTTCTTAATACAATGGTTTCACGTATAAAAGTCAGTAGTCAATCAGTCAATCTGTACTACAGTACATGATAAGTGACTGACTTTTATATGGTAAAAGCTGAATTGTCATATTTTAATGTAGCTTTTCGAACGATATCTCAATAATACTCGTATAACTTATATTAACTTACATAATATATGTACATTCATTATTGATATGTTTACACAACAATAACAAGAAGTGTACGAAATTTTGTTGAAACACACAGAAACGTTGTATCAATAACCGATTCGTTATACTGTCAGCTTAGATTGCACTACATTCAATTATATTTAACTGTGATTGATCTGCGTATTGACATTTATTGAACAGAAACAATTCGTTTTCGAAGCTTTAAGATTGGATAAAATATGAAAAAAGTTGGATATTTCTAATTCTCCAGTATGATATTGGATAGTGACAGTTAGCGTTATAATGTATATAGATATTTATATATATTATATTATTATAAAAAGATATTTACATTTATTTACATTACACCACTGGAATAAATGATATTTCATTCAAAATACAATTTTTGTTAAAAAAATCGTAGTAGACTTGTGAATAACAGTATATTCTTATATAACAAAAGATAATCTCATATCTCGATATAGAGAGAGAAATCAGAAATGAATGAAAATAATAATTTCCGCATAAATAATATAGCACGAAAAATGTGTTGATACCATCTACACGTTTAAGCTGAAATGAAAGATTTTATCGGTAACTGTTCAAAGTAACAATCATCTGTTGAACATATTATTTCTTAATTAGAAAAGCTCGATTTAGTAATGCTTTAATATTTTCTTTACAATTATTCTTTGTAGTTATTAAGATAGAATAAATATATTTGACACGGAGGCATAATACTAAAAGAATTTAAAAAAAAACCTTACGCGCGACTTAATCCACAAATGCAAATAACTATATAAAGACAACAACAACAATTGTTCAATCGGTCAAATGGAAACCACTAAGAAGAAGAATTGTGTATGACACGTATTAAGTGCCCGAGATAAGTATCGCCTATTGTCTATAACCTAACCTAACCTAACCATAAACAAAAATATTCAAAGCCGTTGTTCCTGAGGTATAATTTCAACAACAATTCAATTCCCTGAAATTGGTTTTATATATAACATTATATCCACTTTTTTCATTCTTAACTAAATTCCAATATTCATTTTCATTGATCAAACATTTTATAATTCTAGCTCAGTAAGCTTACTGTCCGAGCTCAATTTGACCAGATACAAATATATAGTACGTGTTTAGTGAAACGTACAAGCGAAGCGGTAGAACTGGATGAAACGAGCTTTCGGGAGATGCAGAAGCTCCACTGTTAAGTGGAATCATTTGTCGGTGTAACTTGATTTACTCAAGCATGTTTAATTTGAACATAGATTTTTTTGAATTTATGAATGATATTATGGATATGATATAATTTTTGACATAATATAAGCTAATAGTTAAAATTGATATCTTAAGAAGGCCCTGATTAATTTCTTTTAGTAGATTAACGTTAAGCAATCTATAATTAAAACAGTAAAAAAATATGTCTGCACATTGAGTATATTTGTGAAAAATCTATAATAAAAAAAAATAATAATTACGTTTAAAAATAATTACGTTTTAAAAAAATAATAATATACGTTTTTTCTGTTTATCCATATTCATTTAAAGATTAACTAATGTTCTCAATGGTTCTTTCTTAAGTTATTAATCCTTGGCGATACATTTGTCAAAATCGATTTTAACGACTGCCTGATCAATATGGATTATTGGTCAGATAGATCTAGATATAGATCTTATATATATATATATATATATATATATATATATATATATATATATATATATATATATATATATATATATATATATATATATATATATATATATATATATATATATATATATTACATTTGACGTATTGTTTTTGTTTGTATTCTGTTATTATTGATTCTTGTTATGATCGCAGATAATTTAAAATATGGAGTCGTGATACAGTTGTGACTTGTGAGTGAAAATAAATATTTAATTTTAAGTTTCTCTATATATAAACTATCAATGAACGAAAAAGTTTTAATTCAAACCTAGTAGTAGTTCTTCAGATCAAAATGTTCAACCAAACCGGCGATTTCTAACTAATAAACAAGTAAAAACTTCTTTTACTTTATACGATGATATATAAAATGTCTACCATAACAGTAGACACGCACGAAAGGATTTTGTGGTTTTTAGTGCAAATTCAGGTATATATCTACATACATTAATGTAAATTATAATAAAAAACCATTCAATATTTGTTGTTGATACTTAATTAGTTAATTTAGAAATACAATGTTACTATAAGGAAAGCAATGAAATACAAAATGAGTTTAAATTTAATTAAGCCCAAGTACACCACAGCACTTTTACACTAAAATATATATTTTTAAATTTTACTAGGTTTTAATATTTTTTTTTATTATTTTATCTTGATTATGAATTATTAAAACATAAAACGCTCGACCCGAAAAATCATATGTTTATCAAATATTTTCTAATTTTGTAATAAAGAATTCGACTTTAAAGTCTGCAATCGCTAAATTCATAGCTCAATATAAATTTTGTAAGACGAAACAAAATCGTAAATTCTTTATGTATTCTCATGAATCTTATATAGGTGTGTCATAAATGTTATACAAAATCCCTAGCCGTCAGAGTGTAATTACGACCGGGCCGTACTGAAAAACGCATGCAACGTTTATAATGTAGCCGTATTCGCGTATGCGGCATATTAAACAGTACAAATATTAACAGTGTTTTTATCCCATCTGTTGAAACGACTAAACCTAAACAAATATTTCACGTGACGTGTTTGTTTATGGTAATGCTTGTAGTTGATCATAGACCCGGGTCGAATTTGCAAAGCGCTTTTTCAAAAGTAATGCGAGAGCTTTGTAAATTATACTATCGGCTGTTGTGTGCATTATAACACGAAAATCATATTCACTTTCCTCTGAGAGACTACCTTTTTTATTTGATCTCTCGAGAAAACAGAAGGAAAACTGTTTGGTACTAAGCAAATATGACGAGGTTATTTTATATTAGAATACGTGCGTGTCTACTGTTATGGTAGACATTTTATATATATCATCGTATAAAGTAAAAGAAGTTTTTACTTGTTTATAAGTTTGTACATTTACATTCCATGTTAGAAAATTACCTGTTTGGTTAAACATTTTGATCTGAAGAACTACTACTAGGTTTGTATTAAAAATTTTTCGTTCATTGATAGTTTATATATAGAGAAACTTAAAATTAAATATTTATTTCCATTGTCACGACTCCATATTTTAAATTGTTTATTTAATTAAAACAAACAATTATATGCGATCATAAAAAGAATCAACAATAACAGAATACAAACATAAACAAAATGTCAAATGTAATATATATATATATATATATATATATATATATATATATATATATATATATATATATATATATATATATATATATATATATATATATATATATATATATATATATATATATATATATATATATATATATATATATATATATATGTATAATTACATCAAAACTAAAATCAAAAATATATTCTGAAAATAATTCTACAGCATCTATTTATTGTGACAGAAATGTGGAGTTATTAAATTATCTAGTCTGAGGAACTTGTCCTATTTGGCTATTTTATTTCTTCTTTCTATCTTTTTTTTGTATAAAACATTCTTTAATCGAGCTTTATTCATGTAGAGCTTTATTGATATATAATAAATTCGCCGCGATTCTGTGTAATTTATGGACCACCTACACACTAGTCTACATTTATTTGCTTGTTTGTTTATTCAGAGGGTGTGGCGTGATCTTAGTGGCGGAACTCAACGCCGCGCTTCATATTCTTAAAGCCGACCAGAAGAGCTTTTGTTCTTCTGTTTTAAATATTTGTGCGTGAATAACATAAAAAAGACTAAACACATATGAATGAATTTTATGTTATGGTAATAATTTAGGACCCCGATAAGCATAATAAGTAGTTTTAGTCCCGGTGTTAAATACAAATCCATAAAATCTAATTACTTATAAATACTGAATAAGTAAGTTAATTTTGGCAGTGTAATCAATAGCTTAAAGCCTTAAGCTCCGTATAGAATAATTTCTAGTCTGATGTTCAACGCAGTTTCCGTAGTAAACAAAAAAAATAGTCACATTCAACTTACGTCGATTATTTTTTCCAAAAGCTAAATTTGAAAATGAAGCTAAATTACACAATTTAAACAAAAATTGTAAACTTTATCGAATTTATTCCTTCATCCATCCTCCATCTTTCTGTTTAATATGATTATTATTTAAAGGAAAAGTTTCATATAATCGTTTTTTTTAGTATAATAGATGTGAGGTTATATTTTTTAAAAATTGGCTAAAAATGGCGGTGCATATAAAAAATTAAAAAAAAACTGTGTTCAGTAATTTGGATGTAATTTGCATGTAATTTGCAATTGTGAGCAGTGGATATTATGACAAAATTACTTGGCCTAAGGTACGTACACGTACGCTACATTAAATATATTACCTACAAAAATATTAAGTATGAAAGAAAATGATTATTTTTATTCAGAATAAAAATCTATTTATCTTACAAGGAACAAAAATGTTTATGCATATTAAACTAGAGTAAATCCGAGAACATCGAACATTTGCAATTAGAAGTCAAAATTTCAAAACGAATGCAATTTTCTGTAATGAAGCGGTGAAGTCGCGAGCGTGCTACTAGCTGGTATAAATAAAGCTTAAGGTAAACTTTCAGCACGCTATCAATACTGTATTATTTTTCTAGTAGTCAGAAGACAAATACTATCCCCTAATGCATTACATATAACTACTTCAGCAACTATAGTCTCGTACAATATCTAAAAGCTTTTAAAGTGTTTAGTTAAAATATTAATTTAAGAATCTGTGAATGAATTTATGTATCGTAAGAAAATTAATTTGATATAATTTCATTTTTTTACTTATATTTTTCTGCTTCATGCTTTATCCTGTGTACAGCAGTGATAATGGTCTGGTCTCCACTTTTCTCCATATTTCGATGCAGTGTGTTTATTTAAACGTAGTGTTAACATTTATCTTTTCTTTAAATACAGTTTAAACACGTAAAAAAAAATAAATATATATTTTCCGATTAAGACTTGACCTTTTCATTATATTCGCTTAGCATCAAATAATATATTACTATGATGTATGTTATTGCGAGTGCTAAAATAATAATAATAATAATAATATTTATTTATTTCAACCAACAACAAATAATAAAGATACAACCTATTAAGGCTTTGTAGCACTAATCAATTGTAAGTTTCTGGTACCTGTGATAGGTTCGAAACCCGTATTACAGGTCACCAGGTCTCCACCTCAATAGCAAATAACGTAAACAAGGCTTTTGAATACAAAATCATCAAGTCGTTACAAATATTAAAAATCTTTTTAAGACTTAAATAATAAGCAATAGGTGTATGTATGTACGAGTGTGTTTGTGTGTGTGTTTTAAAATCTTTTACTGATACGCTTTCAGTAAAAAAAAACTTTTAAACGTCATTTGTGTGACTGACTTTAAATGTCACAGTTGTGAGTTTAATACCTAACCAGGGCATGAATTATTAACGATTTGCTCACTCAAGACATAACGTGACGTTAAGTTCATCCACTCAATGTTCAATGTTTAACTACAATGTTATCCAATTTGAGTGGAAATTGTAGAAAATCTTATATTATAAAGCCACTCAAATTATATTGTATTTGAAATTATGCTATAAAATGTAATTATCAATGCTAAACGATTTCAGTTGTAAAGCTCACACTAGAGTTAAAAGCTCGTGATTGTATCCGTAACAGCGAACCTTTTCAATCTCTATTTTCCGCAAGAAGAATTACGCGACAATTTGTAAAAACGACAGCATCCGTATCATTTAACTTGAAATAACAAGTTATGCCACCTGACATATTACGTAAAGGCGTATTTAATGAAAAATGATTTTCAAATATTTTCTTCTGTTAGTTAGTATTTTTTTGATGAAACAGTTCAAGTTGTTATGTACTTAATTTATGGGATCGTATATGTTCAATTCATGTAAATATTGTATTGAAACAAATTATAATTTATGTTTGCTATTTCCACAGAACTATGCTTAATAATCATGTGCAATTGAAATAGTTTAAGGTTGAAATAGTTTAAGGTTTCAGGCCATAGTGACAGTGTAACAGAGTCTGATTATGATTATGAGCACGATAGTTGGTTCTATCGAACTCAAGGGAATTAATTATTGGCATACAAGCCCGGAAAGCGGAGAATATAGTGTCTTAACATTAAATTATCTCTACTTACCCTATATCAAAATTCCGAAGACAGGGGGAGGAGACCATAAGATTGGATGCCAAGTTATTTAGTCCACTTCAGGGAAGTATACAACCATCCCAAAATAGCGTTGGAGTTATGATGCACAAAGATCATCTCAGGAGCGACGTCGTAGAGGTTGACAGTACGTGGTTGAGGATGATATTCATTTTCATGAGAATAATTGATAGGTGTTGCCTGTAAATTATACAAATATACCCTTACATTCACGTATACTGTCGACAAAGTCATAGAATACAGCGAAAGCTTTGTCTGGTACGAATACGAAGTACACAGTTGTTACGGATGATTTATTGCCAGTGAGAGAAGTGGGAGTACAGGCATAGAGTTATCATATAAAATCATAAAATGAAAATGAAAATATTGAATGTCATATAAATATAACTATGATCATTTGTATCATGAGCTCAGAATAATAATATTTACTATAAATTCAATATTTATTTGTTGTCAAGCTAATTTTCCATTAGTTAAATTATACGTTGACATTAAAAGTTAAAGAACTCTCTGGAACAGATGAAAAAACGACGTGAACTCACTAACACTTACCGGAGCGTCAGATACCTAATCGGAAGGTAAAAAACTAATAAGACGTTACGTAAGGCGTCCAAATATCCGGTACGCTGAGCATGCTATTGTGTGTAATATGATCTCAAAAGTTTTAGCTAAGTGACATGCCTCCGATTGTCATCTGAGAACGCTCATAGTTTCACAAGGAACCACCGCCACGTCAAAGCTATATATACTCGCTAAAATCAAAAATTCTATAGGACTAATATTCTACAAAATGCCTACTACCAAAGCTCCACAACGCTAATGACTTGTGAGCTAATCTTAGTAGCCACCTATCAGATGAGCTTCTGATGTCGATATGGACGATATTAAGATAGCTTTCATGCAATTTAGCAACAAAACTCCACAAGCAGATAGAATAACCACAAAATTTCTTAAAGAAGAAAATACAACTGTTTTGATAAACCTGGACCGGCTCTTTAATTTCACTTAAAATTTTTCAAAAGACTGAGCGTAGGTAAGTCTTCGACACGATTGAGACTATTTTGTAATTCAGTGAGATACATTTTATTCACTGTCGGTATATCCAAATGATAAAGATTTTTTCATTTCATTGTAGATCATGATCGTCCAAGAAAAGAAAGGGGGAAAAAAATAAGCACTGTGGCAGCTCAGAAGATGGTACATGGGACATTGACCGGCGGACTCTGACGCCCAGAGGCGGGGTCGTGTCGTGACATAGGTGGGACGCCGTCGCCTGTTACGGCCACGGCGGCGTGTCTTAGAAGCAGTTAAGTTTAACCTTCCGTTGTAGTGACGGTTGGCAACAGTGATGGAATCATTGGGGTCTAAAAGGATGCGAAGGCGTTGAAGTAATGATTGTGGATGGGGAGCGTATTTAGACGCTTCAACTATGAGGAGGTTGGGGCGGAAGTCTGTGCGCTCATAGTAGCGCTTGGCTAAGCCTTTGCAGAACTCCTTTATCGATTCCAATTCGAAGTCATTATGTACGCACTTATTACGAATATACCAAGGGCATCTGGATGTCATTCTAGGGAATTATTTTAGACTCTCTGAAGGAGAACTATCTTGGTGTGTGCGAACACCACATAAGCGTATGTCATAACGGAGTGGAATCAAGTTTTGTAAAATGTCAGCTTGTTACAAAGTGACATTTTACTCCCCATGCAGATAAGGGGGTATAGCCTGTTCAGAATGAACGTGGCTTTGTTTCTCACGTACGTGATGTGATGTCGGAACGGAAGATGAAAATCTAAGATGATGCCTAAATATTTAACCTGGCACTTACAGGATTTACTATGAGGAGGTTTACTACGCAAATAGGTAGTAAAGATGGCCTCGTATCGTTTACGCGCAAAGATAACCGCTACACTTTTCTCCGGGTTAATCTCAAACCGCCACTTTTTAAAACAAGCGCCTAGGGCGTCGGCCGCAAGTTGCAGTCTTTTGGCTAGGATCCAAGCGGAGTGGTCCGTGGTATAAAAGTTAAAATTAAAAAAATAAAATGTGTTGTTTGATTTAACAAATGATATGAGTATATGATTGGTATATTACATAAAATAAATATGTATTGATGTAAATTAACGATATGTACAGTATTGGTGTATTTGGTGCATAGTTAGAAGGTAATTAGTTTATAGATAGATAATCAAGCAATTTCCAAGTTCGTAACTAGGTTAACTCACGTAATCTATTTGTATGCATTTCCATTGTAATACCGACTCCAATCATCTAGTTGTAATAAATACTTGATTAACTGTGCTATATAAATACATTGTAGCTATTATATTAGAATAGCTGCTTATATTTACTAACATAATATGTATTATTTATATATGCTTATACGTACCTACTATATATATATATATATATATATATATATATATATATATATATATATATATATATATATATATATATATATATATATATATATATATTCAATTTATATATATTTCATTCTATAGATAAGATACTTGTAAAATTAGTTAATTAAATTAATATTATAAAAAAATACAGCTGGCTAAAGAAGTTACGATTACTTACTACTTTTTACGAAGAAGATAGAAGATAGAGGATAGAAGTTACGGTTACTTGTGATGCCCCTAAGATATTATTACTCTGAAATTAGTTCATATTTTGGTGCAGCTTCAAAACCTACGTAAAAATTTAATATTATTAAGGTTTTTGTTAAACAATATATGGTAATGAGCTTTACGTATGCGAAACATCATCATATATATATATATATATATATATATATATATATATATATATATATATATATATATATATATATATATATATTGAAATTATTATGTTTGCTAAAATTTACTAGGTTATTAGGCTTTTTAAATTTGCGTTGGAATAGCACAAAATGTTATATTTTAATTTGAAAATGTTACAAAACAAAGTTTAACAGTTAACATTGGGAGTCAAGAGCAACATTAGGACATTGTTCTCGTTTGTGAATCTCCAAAATAGTTTCAAACTAAATTTACCTATACTAGCTATTTGTTAATTAACTGTTTGTTTGCTTTAGCTCGCTAATCTCAGGAACTGATATTTTTGTTTAGAAGCCCATTTCTCGAGGAATGCTACAGGCATCACGGGTGGTTTAAACAAGGTTAATGGCTTCAATGTAATCCACAGCACCAGATCAGCACCTCACCTTGCGCAATCATAAAAAATTATATATTTTATATGAAATTTCCCCAAATTCAAATTGAAACGTGTTTCTTTTAGATGCATAAAACAGGGAACACTTAAATTTAACATATAGTGTAATGTAAATATACTGTACATATGTATTTAGTAATAGTAAGTACTTTCCCTTTGCTTATTTTTCTTACTACTCAGAATAAACGAATGAGAATGAAGCTGTTAAAGACAGATTTCAAGGATTTTTTCACATCATTTACTCTGTCTCTAGAAAAAATTCTGCTCTTTGTGTAATATGTCATTTACGAGCTTAAAGATATAAATTAAATGGCTTTTTCTATAGTATATATTATAATTAATGCATTATGTATTACAAAAAATTTTACAATATTTACTTCCTTTTTGAGAAAATAGTTTCTTTTTTGAAAATTAAAAACGGTGATGATTGGTTACAAGATAACAAATATAAAAAATAACAACTAAAAATAATTATTTGCTTGTTTTTTTGAACCGACTTTAAAAAGCCTGAAATTATTAATTCAATTTTATATGTTTTTTGTGTTTTTTGTGTGGAACCGTAGGCTTAAAGAACCTAGTGTAAAGACCCTCCCCGCTTTCTGCCTTTCGAGGCATTACGTATTGAGTTGCCTAACTCGAGTACGCGTTTTTTGCCATGTTACCAGAGCGAAGAAAATAAAAACCATTCAATCTCGCCGAGAGGGAATCAAACCCACGTAGCCGTCGCGCTAACAGACGGACGTCCCTCTAACTATGCAATTGATACACTGATGTCCCATACATCATTGTATCAATTACATAGTTGCCTTTATACACTTTACATAAATGTATACTATCAGTCCCAGTACATATGTAACGTTTACATACATATGGATTACATCTATAGGTTGTGATAAAATCAATAGAAATAGATTTAATTGAATTAACTCGCAAATACATTTAACAGGTACTCTAGTGGTCGGACATGCACTCATTGAAATTAATGTTTCCACATTGTACTATCTATAATGGTATCTAATTTTATTCTTTTTACAAACTTATATTAAAATTATTGAAGCTTTTGATAAAAGTTTTAATTTTGATGATGTTTTCATGCATACTACGAGTACCTCGAAGCTACAATTTTTAACAATAATAAATACATAAAGGTGGAGCTTTTTATCATCTAGTTATTAGTCTTGGTCCGAACCTGGAATATTTAATTTAAAATGAAAATAAAATCTTTTTATTCCATTATACGTTATACGCTAAATAAATATTAATTTCTTACATAAGTTCTGGTGAATTATTTTTATGGTAATATAATTAAGAATACGTTTTTATTATTAAAATATATAAATGAACGTTGGAAATTACTTTTCTTTGCCTTAGGGTTTGTCTGAACGATTACACCATTTTGAATCATATTATAATATTTTGCCAAGGAACAGTATACGAGTATTTTGTTTATAACAACAGATTATCACAATTATGACTGTGATGAAGTATCAGCTATATATATTTAAGCAAGCTATGCAAGAATATTACAGATAATACTATTATTATACCGCAGCGTTTGGCGCTCCGTACTTCCTGACTAACCCGCTAGGGATATGAATGTATATGTATGTGTATGTATGTATGTATGTATGTACTATTATTATGAGAACACAATACTTACTTACTTATATAGAATTTAGATTAAATTTTCATTGAATTTGAAAATAATTGTAAATTCCTAATCGAACAACAGTTTCAAGAATATTTTATTCGAGAGTTCAAAATTAAATTGTTTGAATCGTCTCATGACTTGTCTATAACAATATCTATCGTCTATAACGTCATGACTTGTCTATAACAATATGTTTTTTACAGCAACAGTAGTTTTAATCATTTCATCTGATGAAATAAAAATGAAAAGCAAACTGTTGTTTTAATTTATTCAAATTTTACATTAAATTCAATTATCTTTTTGTATAATAAGATAGTCCAATAAGGAGGTGGATCTTTTTTAGTAAGATGGTGACCTCTATTTACTATGTAGAAGATTTGCTTGAATAAAACTATGCATATTACACGCACCCTTCGTCCTGAGCCGTCTCTACCCATTGATCTGCACAAGGAGCAAAATTTTCCATAATAAGATACGCCTATATACGACACGAATCATAATTTTCACATCTGGCATTATTGTGATTGTCCAAACTTATCTATATATCAACCCGTATACCAACCCAGACTATATGATTTATAATTTTTCGAGATCCGTTAGATAGAAAATATAACTAAAAGCTTAAGGATATATATATATAGATATATATATATATATATATATATATATATATATATATATATATATATATATATATATATATATATATATATATATATATATATTACTACAATGGTGAAAAATACCATTCTGAACAGAATCCTGGAGCTTTCGAATTTATTAAATATTCAAACTATAAAGGAGAATTCAGAATAACTTTTAAACGATTTAAAAGTTATTCTGAATTTTCTACGTGAAAAATTCAATTGAATGTGGGGAATTTTTTTGAATAGTATGTTTTTAATTTGATTACAGAGTAAACGAATACTATGCTACTTTTAACATTTATATGGAACTTCAGTAGTAGAAATACGTTGATTTATGCGACGTTGATAGATGAATGTAATCCATCATTCGTTCCTGATGTGCTTAACATCAGTTCTGTGTATGAATGATATTATTGTTCACATAATGTCTTCATATGAAAAAGTTGTAATATAACAAAAAAAATTATGAAAAATATTCATGGAATGTTTATTTTTGACTGCTTACATTAAATCGTTTTACGGATTTTTATTTTTAAAAAATTTAGATATCGTAAGAAATAGCTCTGAAGGCTAACATTTTGATAAAAAAAAAGCTTTCAAATTATCTATACGAACGAGTACTCTAGGACTGCTCTGTGTTATATTGTTACATAAAATAATTGACAAATTAATAACTAGATGTAGATACTATCTAAAAAATACTTTTATTTAATTATTATTAGTATATGTGTATGTGTATATATATATATATATATATATATATATATATATATATATATATATATATATATATATATATATATATATAATATAATATAATCTATTTAAATTTTCATAGCTACAAGTGGATACACTCAAGTTAAACACAATTAAGGTTCTACACTAAAGCTAGTACAAACATCAAATATAATTTTAGTTTTCAATTATACTTACGCATCCGTCTGCCACTTAAAGTCTTGTGCACCGCAGTACAACAATGCGACCGCACAATCAACGTCGAGCTCAATCTATTAATATTCCATATTTGTGAAATAAAACCAATTTCTGATTCAATATTTACACCTAGAAAATGTTAATATTGTTTAAAATGTATTATTTGTAGCTATATTTAATACTGTAACCTACAAAACATATACAATATTGTTTTAATAAATTTAAAAATATACGAGTATGTATTCAACGACTAGAAAGATCTTCCAATAAACAAGGCCTACATTATAAAGTAATGATACTTTTTTAAATTATTTTAGTCTAAAACAATAACGATTCATTTCCGGCGCTAGATCTGTGTCGAACAGAATATGTCAAGGCGAATCTAATGACAATAAATCTATTATTTTACTAATGGACATCTAAGGGTCCCATCTTCCGTCTACAGGCTCCATAATTATACTCGCTTGGTATATGAGAAGAAACTAAAAAGCTTTTAATGGATTCCTCGTGCGCATGGCGGCCCATCGCGTGGCAAGTCTAGATATTTAAGGCAGTGCCGAGGACTTGCGACTTGCGTTTTAAGAGACTCTTTGGAATACGCATTAATATTTGCCTCTACTGTCCTACTTCCTCTTTCTAAATGGTTAGATTTGAAATTATCCTACTCATACAGCCTTTGAAATACGATCTAAAAATAAGGTAATGCTATTTCTAGACAGGACGTCATGTTTGAATAATGTATTGCAAAATGTCGCTGGCCTTACGCACTACTTCTAATGCTGCAGCTCCAGTATCTTTTGGATTAGTTACCTGGCCTTTTTGAGAATGAGGACAAAAGTTTGTTTCTCCAAAGCTCGATGGCATATGCATTTTAACCAGAAATTTATATTTTATAGTGGTATTTACGAACCGATAGGCATTTCATATAGACTATACTTATATAGGACCATCAGGATATACTATAGACTTTACCTATAGTATATGATACCATCAGGGCCTAAGACTTATTTGAAAAATATTTTATTAATTTAATTATCTGTTATCTTTAAAGTTGGTGGGTTATATTGAAAATCATTGTAAGGAAACTCAGGTATTTGTTCTCTGGACTCCTTAGAGTTGTTTTTTTAGGCATTTATATGTGTCCTAAAACACTGTGTGAATATTTGATATGACAAATCAACTATGTCCCAGATATATGAAATAATAAAGGTAAGCTCTATCTTCCGTGTAAAAATCTTATTCGTGATTTGCTCGATATAAATTATGGCGATCAGATCTAATAAAAGTCTTTACTAAAATCATTTTGTTTACATTATTTTTGCTCATTTAGTTACGTCTTCTGTCCGCACTTATAAAACAAAGTGCAAAGAAGATGTACGTTTCATAAAAATAGCTATATAACAATTTCACTATATAGAGAGTTCATGATGTAAGAGTAAATATCGCCATAGTTACATCACTGTCGCTATCGCCGTCGTCTAGCAATAAGAAAGTATATGATGAATTTGAGATCGATTTTATTTAGAGAATACCTTAAATTTGCAGTTTTTGTTTTCTCTTTAACATAAACTTCGTTCTTAACTTTTATATGGAAGCCGAAGTATCATAGCTCTAAGTTTTTTTTGCTGAGACTAACCATACCATACATTTTATTATAAATTCTAAAGTTTTGTAATAAATGTCACTGCCCTAATCGTCTTTGAATGTAGCTTTTAATCAAAAACAATTTTAATATTAATTTCCAAATTAGATTAATGTTTAAAATTATCTGTTCTGGTCTGTTGTTCTGTATCTAAAATTTTTATTCAGATGATTAACTTAAGATCAACGTACTTTGCGAGTACCTCTAACTCTAACTGACAATATTCCTTCTTTTGATATAAGACTATATTAATGTACAAAGGGATGAACGGAGAATCTTAATACTCAAATGCGGGCGAAAGCTTGAGGCTGCTTCAAAGGATCAAATTGTTTTATTCACATGTTTTTGGTAGAAAATAGATATTTTATTTGTTATTTTTGTGATCCATATTATTTAAAACAAATAACATTTCTATAAATTAATTGAAAATCTAACTGATTTTGATTTTTCACCTTCTGTCTTATCTAACTGGAGCAGAGGTACCAATATATCATAATCACATTATGCAACCTTACATATACTTACAAAACACAAATGAACACCAAAAATATCTCCACAGGACGCTCTACGTGGAAGGCGCTGTGCGTCCCTACGCTCAGCTGCTACGCCACTACGAGCTGACGATTCTGGTCGTAGCACTCCGTCTGCTGTGCACCGCGCCTCGCCATCGCCGGCCGATACACCTGCCCCAAAGAAATCTAATTGGGAAGTAATTGAACATTTCTCGTCTAGTCGGAGCAAGAAGAGCCCTACTTCGGTAAGTACACAGTAGTTTGAGTATCTAAGGGCGTGAAAATATTTATAGTTAGAGTCAAACTTACAAGGAAACTTAGGGATAGATATACATACAGGGTAAAGTTTTACCCTTTATCCCTAGCGGGGTAGTCAGAGAGGGGTATTACATATATTTTTTTTCAATTCGTAAAATGGTAAATATAATATTACCTATAATATATTTAATAATGGGTAACTTGTATTTTTAATAATAGGTAACTTGTTCAGAAAAGCTACAGAAAATAATTTAAAATAACTAAAGTTCCAAACATTTTTAGTGTTTGATGTGATTGTGAAAATCTTTTGTATATTGCGTGAATGAAAAAAAATTAGTAAAACAAAATATTTTGTAAACTCTATATACTCGTATAACATATTTTAATAAATAAAAGATTACATATATATATATATTATATATATATATATATATATATATATATAGATATATATATATATATTATATATAGATATATATATATATATATATATATATATATATATATACATTTGATCGTAATCTTGGTAAGAAATATTGGTGAAAAATAAGACAGAAGCTCTTAATTAATTCTGAATACAACCAATCCGCTTAACTTTTAATCATCGAACAAAGCTTAGTATTTTCAATATAAGCGATACAGACAGTTGCACAGCGTAGGTATTGGCAAAAATTGAGCTTTTGTGAAATTCCCAGATTCAATTTACATTGGCCGTCAATCAATACCGTGCAAGATTTTATAGTATTGAATTTAAAAAAATATCAAGTTAAAATAGAAGTTCAACACTTGGACCTTTTACAATATCAACAACAAAAAATTAAATCCTAGGATTTAAATATTCTATAACTATATATTTTAAATTGATATATAGAAATGATATTTTAAAATCATTCAATTTTAGAAAAATATATCAAATATATTCTATACGACAAAATGAAATTTAATAAAAAAAAATATGATACATTCATTTGACGTCGACATTAAGTCAGTTAAATAATTTTTTTTCAAAATATTGACATGTATACTTCGTTTTTTGAACGTCAATATATATTATTTATTATAATATAATATAAGGCCTTTCATAAGGAAATAGTTGGAAGCTTTATTAACGTCTGACTTTATAAATATGTAGATGTACGTATTCGTTACTTCACAATATGGAGTAGCGATCACGGCGAAGCGACATTGCATACATGCTTTTAAACTTTCAAAGTTGCCATCAACACTCGACTAGGTAAACATGAGGCAAACTAATAGATATATTATATATATATATATATTATATATATATATATATTATATATATAATATATATATATATATATATATATATATATATATATATATATATATATATATATATATATATATATAGATATATATATATTATATATATATATATATATATATATATATATATATATATATATATATATATATATATATATATATATATATATATATATATATATATATATATATATATATATATATGTATATATATATACCTCGACCTCGAAGAAGTCGAATAAATAAGTGGCATTTAAAAAATTAGAACTCCTAACAATATTTTACAACAATACTAATCTATATTTTTAAAGATATTAATTAATATTTAAACTTAGATATTAAAAACTATTCACTATTATGTTAACATGGTTGAAATAAAGTGTATATGCTTCACGTGAAAACCGTTCACAAGGTTATCACGATCAAATAAACAGATAGACAAACTGACAGTAAAAATGTTTGGAATGATTCATAGCCACGTTAACTAAACGAAAATTGTAAATTTCAGAGAAAATCTAATTATAAATTTATGTATATATACATGTGTGAAAGATATAGTATAGATATAGTAGCATATAGTATAGATATAGTGTAGATAACGTACTATATATAAATGGAACCTTATATTATCTAAAAGACGATGAGATTTAGTAAATAAATGTTATAACAAGACAGAAAAGCATAGATTGCTAAATCCCCTTGTGTGCAGGTATTAAGTTACAAATTAGAAACAGGCTAATTCGCTTGCGAGCTGGCGTTGAACAATTTATAAGCCGCAACGTAGCTGCAACGCAATACACATGGGACCAGATGACCCACCTCAGAATATTAACTATTGCTGTTTTCAATTTTTATTTGTACACAAATAGAATAAATATTCAATAAAAATATTCAATCAATTGTAGTTTGTTTAATATCAAAACATATAAAAACACAATTTCAAGTTAAGTAAACTGAATTGCGTTAGCTTCAATATATTATACGAAATCACATTGTACATGTTCAGTATACTCGTACTCGTATTTACTATTATATATCTATATATATATATATATATATATATATATATATATATATATATATATATATATATATATATATATATATATATTATATATATATATATATATATATAGATATATATATATATATATATATATATATATATAAAATTAAAGTAGCCTAAGTTACTCCATATTACATCTGCTGTAAGTCCCGTCAAAATTGACCCAGCCGTTACAAATATTAACTGAAACAAACAGACAGAGAGACAAAAATTGTAAAAAATGGTATTAGCATATGTACCGTATCTATATTCATATACATGTAGTAAAAAGTGGTTATTTAACATTACAAACAGACATTCCAATTCTATTTATTAGTATATATAAGCGATGAAAAATTCGTTGTCGATTTCAATTATCAGAGCTATTACAGATAATCGCTGTCATCTCGGCTTAATATGGGAGAAAATATTTTTATGACCGGCTATCTTTTACGTAATGTAATACAAAATAAAATAGTATCCTTATATTATATTATTTTATATTGTTTTCATCATATAGGTATGTTAGTAATATATAAAAATGTAAGTGTAATGTGTAGATAACAAATAATTAAATTTAAAACTCAGACGTTGCCCTATGAGTTCATTTAACAAAGCTTTGAAATATCAAACAAGTATACATGGTATGACGATTGCCTTGCTGCCTAAAGGCTATAAGTGGACAGCTTCATTATGGCCAGCGCACCGCCAATTAGTGTCAGTACCAAATATCATTCGGAGTTTAGATAAAAATCTTTGTTCGTGAATTCAACATTTAATTTGAATAACACAAAGACCATGTTTTGGTATGTTTGCTTGAAGCTATGCCTATTATAAATTGAAATAACAATATAACTAATAATAATTTATTATATAAGGAGATATATTTCTTTACACAGTGGATATGATTTTGATCGATATATATATATATATATATATATATATATATATATATATATATATATATATATATATATATATATATATATATATATATATATATATATATATATAAATCAAATCGTTTATAAAAATCAAATTATATCCTATCCAAAGGAATACGTTATACAGAATTATATATTTAACATAACATTATCTATAGTACTTTCAAAGCGGTCATCACAATCGTTTTATACGAAGTTGACTGTAGACGGAGATTGTTATTGTTTACAAGGGATGCCCAAGTCCTTAAACATTAAGCTCTGTTCTGTTAACTCGAGTTAAGCCATGCGTTAACTTCTCCTTAGCTGTTTATCTAAGTTTTGCAGTTGATATTTATTATAATGATACACAAACTGGCTTTGGCTTCCCGAAGAGCTCAAAGAAATCAGTATATATGAGTTGTCTCTAAAGTTGATCAACATTGATGTTTTTTGTCACAAACATCCTGTCACAAATTGATCTTATATTATTAGTACGATAACATGTATAAGCAGATAATATATCGAGTATGTATATATATTTTTGTATCCATTTTCCATTTGAATTAGGAAAAAATTGTGGTAAATATTAAAAAATAATCCATCTAGAGCTCTTAACTAAGAAGTTGAAATATTTTTAAGACTTGTAAATTAACTTTATACTATATACTCGTAATATTATATTTTCGATCACATGTTTAGCACATTTTGTTTAGTTAGTGTGAAGGATATTCCGCTCTACGCTTGCCTTACAAATCCAAAACTTTACGTGTTCAAAACAAACAAAACTATTTCTTTATATATATATTTTTTTCTATTTTTGTCTATTTTTGCGGAATTTGAATCGCATCGTGCTTGGAGTCAGACGCTCAGCCACTACGCCATGATGGATGAATCCCTTATCCACTGCGAATGAAATCCTGATCTGTATATAATTTTACTTAGTATTCACATAGTACATAATTGTTTCACATAAAATCATGCATAATATTAGTATACACCTACACCTACGTGTGCTTTAGGTATATGTTATTGATATAACACAAACGAGAGGAGCTTGGACTCTGAAACGTGTCCGCATCTCATTATATATGCTTAGAATTTCAATGAACTTTACTATATGTGTACTGATTTAGAAATAGTGACATGTACTGGTTTAGATTTAGTGACATGTAATGTGCATTTGACATGTGAAATAAATGTGGACGTGAAATTTTATAATTATATTTTCATAAACTTATTTTGTAGGATTTCATCGCTACAATAAAAAAAGGCACCCTCACTATGTCGTCTGTCTGTCTGTCTGTCTGTTAGTAGGTCTGTCAAAAGTAATTTTTCAAAATCCTTTCGTGCTCACAAGCTAAAATGGATATCAAATATCCCGATCGGTGGTATCTTAAAGCACAGGAAAATTAAATCCTATACATAAAGGCCATAAAAACATATGAGCGTTTATGCTTCATTATTATTAAATTTTATGAAAATCACCGCGCCTTCATTGACCTAGATTTATGAAATTTGACAAGAAGCGAGAACTTACATCATAAATAAGGGAAAATATCTAAAATTTATATCTATTTTGGAATTTGTTGGGCGGCAAATCTACAATTATGAAAATTATGAATGAATATTATATATATATATATATATATATATATATATATATATATATATATATATATATATATATATATATATATATATATATATATATATATATATATATATATATATATATATATATATATAATACGTAAAATACTTAGTAAAAATCTGCAAGAAAAATTTCAGAAAACCGAGTAGAATAATGCGAGTAAACATATATTTCTGTCATAATAATAATTGGAGAAACACAAAGGTTGAAGTGATATTTAGAAAGGGTAAATCAGGACGTTGCCATCTTGTAAAAGCGATGGTGCAGTTAATATTTAATCATTCATTAACTTTGATAACCCAACCTTTCGAAAAGCGTTCGCAAGAAGTGCCTCATATTACAATTTTATATCGACAGGTACTTATGTCATTTATTATCAAAAGAATGTTCCGCTTAAAATATGTCAGAGCAATTTTACCCTTTATGTAACGATAATAATAATTGATTGATAGATAGATAGAGACTATGTTGAACGTTTATCATACAATTTGTTATTATTTTTTAAATCGTCTATACTATATGCTGTATCTATATATCTCTCTATATATATGTGTGGTGTAAATGTGTTCTGGGTGCGATTACCAATCCAGCATTCATTAGTAACATTCAGCGGGGTTTCGTATGCAAAACGCAACAAAAAATCACAATATCAATTGTTCTTACCTATTATTATATATACGTATACGTATTTTATTACACACTTTTTATTAACATAAAGAAGAAGTTAAGAACGTAACTCCATATTTTGTTTTACCAAGTCAATAAAATGTAAGCCAATTTTGTAATTGGCTGGGATTGTTCCCAGTCATGTCAGGCAACTCTACCTCAACGGCTTTATGCTACGAAACTAATAATATCACCGATAACAATTATATTATTATACAAGAGACGTCAGTCCTAACGTCAACATATATCAGCCATTCTATAGACCTATTGTTATGTTATCAAGTTACTAAAAGTCAATCAAAAGCACCTCAGAAATGTATGAACTTTAGTTTATTACATTCAGTTGGTTTAGAAATCAAGTGGCATTTGAAATGTTCTATTTAAATTGAACTTGCAATATGAGTGGTACATTTGACTAGTTTTTGGTGATTTGTGCAAAGCGCTCCTGGAAACTAAATATAGAGTCAGCAAGTTTAATTGGGGTGAGGAAAATGCCGAGAGCACAGTAGAGAGTCTGGTTTTGTAGGAAATTAGGATAGTTTTACAATTATTTCATTATTTATAACTAACTGGCACGGTGAACTATTCGGCGCTCAACTACTTACTTTGACGCTCGTATTTTATATTAAATAAAAGTACTAGTTGCATATATTCAATCTGATCTATTTTTATAATATTATGTTGAAATCACTAAATATAGAAAATGAAATAATATATCGATAGTTGCAATCCATGATTTACTTCATACGCATAAATGATTTCTTCCACTTGATCTACTTATATAACTTAGGCATAAATATGTTAATTTATAACATTATTGAAATCTCTGTTCGAAGTAAACCTATCTTGTGGCACAGGAGGTTCTCAATCAATATGTTATTATCTTCAGAGGCTGTGGATCCACATCTTGCTCTCAGGTCAGCTTGCATTGAACTAATGACAATGAGCATTGTCAGATGCTGCATCCGATTAAACTACATATTGTATACCTTAATTCGTTCTAGATATTGTTAGTACTGTCTTATCTGTGAAGCCATTATGCGTGTTATGATAATATTGTTTTCTTAGTATTAGTATTTTAGTGTATTTTTTTACATGACGCACTATATTGATCTAATAGCTTTATAGGTGGATAGAAGAAAAAAATCTATTGTTCTCGCTGCAAATAAATAGTTTAAATAATGTAACTGTTCCTGGTGCATTTAAAATGAGAATTTAAAATAGTTTCTGATCTATTATTCATTTGAAAATGCAGATTTGACAAACTCACATCATACATTTTTCATATATTTCAGTTGCACTTTGCAATTGCAAATTTTAAGAAACGTTTATGAATGTAAAATATCAAATGCAAGTACCTACGAATTAATAAACTTTACTATTGTTTCTGTTTTGCATTTTCTATTATTATTTTGGCTATAGATATATATATTTTTAGAGGTTTACAAATATCTTGCTAAATGTCGTTTTATGTACGATTAGTTCGGAATTGTTGATATTTATAACCATTTTCCTACATTCTTATATTCCCGACTTTAAATTCATACCTCAATTTCCAAATTAAAGGATTAAAAAAATTATTTAATTTATAACTAAAAATAATATAAATAAATTTACTACTTTTGGGCCAATTATTGTTAATTAGGTTTATACGTGGTATCTCTCTCAAATAAAACATATTACTAATCTGTAATTTTTTCTATCATTTCAATTATGTTATATTAAATAATTGTGAATTTTAGATATTTTGCCCATTTTTGTCGCTGTAAGTAAGTAATGATAGTGAAAAATTTCAAATTTCTAAAGTCTCTCCCACAGGAGCCTTCGTCATTTCCGAAACAAGTCAGCATAGACTGAATGGTAATCATACTGTGGGGAATCGTTTTCCGTTGGAATTGATAACAAAGCCTGCCTCACGTGTAATTAAATTCAAAAAATGAATTTTTGATATGATACCTATATTTCTATGTCATATCTGACATATCGTACAACATAATATCTAAGATATACCTCTATATAGTATACTATGTTGTATTATTGTATTAAATTTGCTTTTTAACCAAAACAGTTGTATACTGTTTTAAAATTTCCATGTCTGTTGTACATAAACTAAATATCTATAATTAATAGCTTCACCTGGTATCCCATATATAGCAAGGAAGGCAAAGAGATACAAAAGTCAACCTCGTTCTTCGTTTTCCACCGGAATTCAAGAATTCACAGTTGAATGGTGGAAGTCAACGTCGCTCCTTATCTTATCGCTAATGTATAAGGGGCGGCAGGTAAGGTGGCAGATGAAACCCACAGCCATGGCGTCCAGTTAGAAGGTGTTGCGCCACGTACGCTTCACATTTATATATTATATATTTATATATAATATTTATTTAAAATATACCAAAAGCTAAAACAAAAATAGTAGTGTCAAAATAAAAATAAAAATGTTAGTTGTCTCTTGTCTGCGCAAAAAATCATTGATTTAAAAAACTCAATCAATATAATATATAAAACAAAGCAAACTACGCAACTTACTAACTGAAACTTTATCATATAGATTCTCGTGGGAGTGTAGGGGAGCAATAAGAGGATTTTTTGACATTCCCACTGGACCGGGAAAAGAAAAATAGGGGTGTTAAGATTCTGGTCTCCCGCAAAAAAAAAAAAAATTCGAGCTACAACTCGTAAAATATGAAATGTTAAAACTTCCACATCACAATGAAGTTTTAGTGTCTTAATATTTCGAAAGTTATAGAAATCTACGTTTGTAGAAACCACTCCAGTTTTACTCGTAGTGCAGTTATGAAACATCAGCTGTACTAATAAAAGATTAACTTAAAACCGGCCAATGCAAATCTTAGGTGCTTTAACTTAGAAATTGTAAGTCGTGAACGTTGAATTTCCACAAAAGATCTTGAACAAAAGCGTCTTGTTTGCTTCAAAACATATTATATTATAAATTGTAACATCATTATTTTATTCTTGAAATAATACAGTAAGAATTTTTATACAAGAGTATTATATCTATTGTTATACTGTATGTTTATAACAAATCTTTTACGTCAACAATAAATTAACTTGGCAAGAAGAGAGTGGAGTCACTAACCTGTGAGAGAGTTCTCACGTCAATGGAAATATACTTGTGAAATATATAACCTTCTTATTACTTTATAAAGTTATCTAAATTAAACGGTAAATATACTTCAAATTATTAAAAAAAGTTTTATTTAAAGAGGATAATTAAGTATAATTTATACAAAAATCTTACAGAAGCAAAAGCACTTATAGTCTCTCGCCGACGTAATAAATATATAATATTTACATATGATTATTATACAGCTCACTCTTGTGTAAAGTAGCAAATGAAATTATAATATTGCTACCAAGAGATTATTTATTTACACTTTACATATTAGAGGCGTTTCTGTATGTACAGGGCGCGGAATTCTGGTTACATTAAAATGAGCTCGTTTTTCTCTTAGTACTGGCAGTTATATTTATAATTTTTTTCTCAGTTCTGTTGTAACGGGGTTGTCAGAGAGACCCTAGTGTCAAGACACACCGTTCTCCGTTTTCCGCCGCATTTGGAGACATTGCATGTAAAGTGGCGCAAGTTAACGCCATATTTTGTCTAGCATTCATACCCCTTCGCCACATATAATTCCTATACCAATATAAAAGCGTGTAGTGTAATAATATAAAAACTTTAGATATATATGTAGGTGTAGGTCAAAATTGCCATTTACAAAATTATTAAAAGAATTAATATTGATGATAACGAAACAAAATAATAATAAAGTAAAAAGGCTGCGGGTCAAGTGCCTTCAGTGTATAGTATTACAATAAAATAAAAAAAAACTACATTGGCATTACATTTAAATATAATTTTATAATTAAATATGATATGTCTATGTCTGCCTGTCTGTCTGTCTATGAGAAATATGTATGAAATTTATAATTTTGTATGGATCTGGATTGTAAAATGGAACTTCGGCCCCATTTTATTCCAATGTATACAATTTATACATGAAGAATGAATGAAGCAGCCAAAACACATGAAAGTTCCGATTTGCTCGATGCAAGATCAAGAATCGTTGCGATATAAATTTATAAATATGATTGTTACGTATAACGCCTTGTGATATACAGGGCAGGTATGTCTTAGAAAGCGCACGGCAGTTGTGGCTTTTTTTTACGCAAATTGGGGTACGCGTTGAAAATGACAAATTTATGTAATTTTTATGGGGTAGGCTGAGGGGGCCTAGTGTTAAGACCCTCCGTTATCCACTTTCAACAGATGTTTCAATAGTGGAATGTTAATTGATTGTCTCATCTATTACTTGTAATTGCTCTAATCTATTACTTGGTGTAATCTGTTAATTGGAAGTTCATAATAAAGCCATCGATTTAAAATAATAATGACATAATTGTATTTATCGATCAATCACCTACACGCTTCTTTTCGCATTGTAGGATGGACAGAGTGAGCCTAGTGTCCAAACAATCATCGTCCAAACACGGGATCGAAGACACGTACGCGATAGACGTCCACTTACAGTTCATATAAAAAGTCAGAAAACGTGAACCGATTTATTAAGAAATTGATTCTTCAAAATAGCATTCTTATCTTTTAGCTTGACGCTGTTTTCCCAACTTGATCCCGGCCCACAATATGGTAGGCAGAGGGTACAGTAGGTATAAAGAACCTAGTGCTAAAAAGACACCGTTCCTCACTGTAAGCTCCATCGAGGCATTGCGTGTTGAGTGGCGGAACTCCACGCCGCGCTTTGCCTCGCTGCCAGAGTGAAGAAATTGAAAATAATTCACTCTCCCCGAGTAGGAATCGAACCCACAAACCGTTGCGTTTACAGACAGACGCCGTGCCTCTGCGCCACGACGGTCCTCAAAAAATACCGTAAATTTCTTACATATTTGGAAAAGTCCTCGTAAAATTCTAACATATTTGGAATTATAATAATAAACGTGTTAATAAGCTGAGAGGGAGATGATGGGCGGATTTTTAATGCGATTTAACTTCAGCCATTTTATTTTAAGGCACTCTGTATGTTCTTTATGCATATTTGAGCAACATCAGATTCGAGGCGTACTTCATCTTCAGAAGTATTTAAAGTATTTACGTCGTCTTCATATATTTTATACATTATATATAGAATATTTAAATAGTTTACTAAAATATTTAAGTTATAATGAAGCCATTGCATTGTCCTACTGACAACGTCTGAATATAAGCACTGTTACTGGGTTACAAGTTACTGGGTTCGATATCTACTAGAGCACTAATTATAAATTTAGTTTAATTTATCAGCACTTTATCTTATGAAATATGACGTAATGACTTTTATTCATTGTGTCTATCAATCAATACATACATACACAATCAATACGGAATGAGCAAAATATTTTTTTAAAAAAAAAGATAATGCACTTTAAATAAGGAAACTTAATATCCTACTTCACTCTCTCACTCGTGGGGGTCTATTCTACAATTATCTTGTGCTATACTCGATGAAAATCTACTGTCAATTATTTTACAATTTAATCTGTGAAACAAATTGTAAGTAGCTTTTGATCTATGTAACCCTTTAATTCGATTCAATACAATTAGTAAGTAGAAAGAGTCTATTTACTCAAGTCCAAATTAATCTAGATCTATTCTCAAGGGAACAAAAGCGTTCGAAAAAATACAAGACGGTCCCAAGTCAGGATGTGTAAATATTCGAATTCATGCAATCAAAGTGGGTGAGCCGCCGGCAACTCAAACACCAATCTCACGAGGTCTTATTCAATTAAGCCTTGCGGTCGGAAGTCACGACCGGCTACTTTCATCTTCTAATTATATATTTACAGATGTAATAATCAAGTCCCGAAATATATCTCGTTGATCTCGTTGTCCTCGTTATGAATAAAAAGAAATATTTTCAGTTTATGCATATTTTTTTATGCAATTGACAAAAAAATGCACGTTAATGCAACATTAAAAGTATGTACAATTATAGCTTGAGGCTGCGTGGCGCGGAGGCAAAGCGTCTGCCTGTAAACGCGACGGTTTGTGGCTCTGGCATCAAGAGAAAGCACGACGTCGAGTTCTGCCACTCAATCTCTGCCACGCAATGCCTCGAAAGGCGGAAAGTGTGGAACGGAGTGCCTTAACACTAGGTTCCTTCTGCCTGCGGTTGTCTTTGCCTACTCTGCTAAGGGCAAATGAATTTATTAAGAAGAATACACAACAACACTCTGTATTTCAATTATGACTCATTTTAATATATAATATATATTTTTTTCTAATTTTATTTTACCGATACAAAATATAACTGAGCAAATTATATAATTTCTTTAATGCATGAGTTTCAAAGATACAATATAAAAACATACAATAATTCAGAAATTCCATACGGCAAATGATCTACTCTCAGCTCAAAGCATCTCTAGCAACACGAAGCCGAATATCGTGAACATACTCCTATGTACTCGTATATGCGACAGACGAAGCGAAGAAGGCAAATAGAGCTTGGTGTTAAAATATTTTATCTACACTATCTTATTAGTTATTTACTTATTTCATTATATTTAAGCGGCGGAAGCCACACTTTGTTTCATGGCAGGAAAATTAAATTACACTAATGTCAATACACATATTTGAAAAAGGAAACCTTTTTAAGTGATTTATGTCATTTCGGCATCTCATCAGTCATTTTGGCATACAAATATATAGAATATACTAGAAAAACCAACGTCTCAAGCTGTCATAACAGCTTCAACTGAAAATGAAAAAATAAATTGAAACATAAACATTTCAAAAATTGCCAGTCACCGCGTGTACCTACAGTCTTGTAAATTATGTTCTGTATGAAATCAAACGATTTGAAAAGAATATATTATCTGTTAAGCTTGATTTAGAACTCTTATCACTGCTTGTACAACGAGAGTGTTTAGGGCTCCGTAGCAGAATAGCAAAATTACGGAGCCCTGTCCGTCCGCACTTCGCAGCTACTTTATTTTTGTTGCCTATGCTTTTTAGATAAGCAATTAATTAAGACCACCAATTGTCAATTTTACTAGGTACCATTGCTATCTGTTTCTCAATCCAAATAATCTAATTAAACGCCAAAACGACTATCAAAGCCCAGATTAGATCTCCCGTGAGCAAACTCGAAACATCTTTATCAAATTAAACGTTCATCTATTCTCAATCTGATTTACAGCTACTGGCTGTAATGCTGTCTACTATAGTATTGCTGTCAGTGTGAACAATATTTATTATTTGTCACAGTGCAATTAACGTCACATATACAAAAATCAATCGTAATCAAGTGATTGACTAACAAACAAAGCACAGCCGAAGCTACTGAGCTTAAAAACATCTATTTAATATTTGTCTTTTCTAAAATGGATATTTTTATCTCTCAGCTATACGTACGATACTATATCCATTTTTCAATTACAAACGTTCTTACAAATTGTATTTTTAAGGAAGCTTATTATTACGTTTTCATTATACTCTAGACAATGTTTTACGGAAATTAAACGTCGATCTTTCATGAGCTCCACAAAGCTCGACACGCACAATGAGTATAAGAAAGTTAATTAACATTATATATATATATATATATGTATATATATATATATATATATATATATATATATATATATATATATATATATATATATATATATATATATATATATATATATATATATGTAGTGTGCATATTAGAAATAAATGGCTATCAATTGACTGGTCAGAGAGAATTTAATTTGTTAACAAGTTAACAGTTATTTAAAATAGTTATTTTTTAAATATTCTCTATAGGTATATGAGAAATTCTCTTATGATAGAGCAAAACCACAGAAAGCGCTTAGTGATCTGACATGTTAGTAATATATAGATTAGTGATAGGAAAAAAACAAGGAGAGTTCTCTCCGCTTACCCACGTTTTGGTATAAAGCGTGAAACTAAAAAAAATGTTTTATTGCATACCGTGTATGTATATATACCGTATACGTAGTCGTAGTGTATATGCGGCACGATAATGGATTTCCAACGGCTTCTCGGCTTAAGCGTACCAAGTCAGATTTCCGTAATGCCAATATTAACATCCAAGCCTTGTTTGTACACGCACATGTAATGTTGATTGACTTAAGATTTAACAAAGGTACACTTACGAGTATATCAACTTGTTAATGTCACTGTCATACAAAATCTATAACGGCGTGCTTTTTTGTTTTATTCTATTTATGTAATTAATTAATTATTTATCTCTTATTGTGTAAATTGTATATGTAACGTAGTACATATAAGAATACGTAAGTTGGCATTGCATTGTATTGAAATTGCGCTATACGTTAAAGAACAGTTATTTAATATATCAAAACGAACTGAACGCTGACCTTCGACATTATTATTAATTTGTCCAATATTCCATAATATGTTCATTTTACGAAATTAATAACTATACTTGCTATTAATATCATCCATTAAACTTGAAGTCTTGTTTAAAATATGACCACACACACACACACACACACACACACACACAGAGACACTCATACACACACACACACGCACACACACTCTATTATTGTATAATAGCATGGTTAGAAGTATATTGGAGTACGGGAGTATCGTTTGACGATCACATTATTCTACACATTCACTAAGAATTGAACGATTGCAGAAGCGCTTCACGCGGCATCTTTCTTATTCTAAAGTCATGACGAACTCTCTGGAAACCTATGATTTATTCTGGAAACCTTTAATTAATTCAAAATGACCTCACTTGCCACAAGAATAGATGTTCTTGATTTAATGTTTATGTGCAAAATTCTCAACAGTGAAATTGACTGTCCACAACTTCTGCAGCTGTTCAATTTCTATGTTGCTCCTCGGCCTACCTCGTAGTACTATAAAACCCTTACATATTCCCTTACGCATGACAGTCCTTGGTGCTAATTCCGCTATACAACGATTTAGCAAACTTTTCAATCGATGCAGTGAATCAAATGATATTTTTAATGACTCCATCGCAGTTTTTAAAGAAAATGCTTTCAATATCTATCTGGTGTTGCAAATTAACAACTTAAAATTAACTTTAAACATTTTTCTAAGTATGGTTCTTATATTTAGCATGTTGAGTCCACCTTCAAAAAGTTTTGTAAAAATATTTTAATTTTTATTAATGTAAATATTATATTACAATATAATCATTCGTACTAAGCTCTGTTTACATTGATATATCTTATCGTACTTACAAACGGTACCTTTTAGCTTTCGAATTACCATAGACCTTATAGAGTTCATAAATAATGTATTCAAATAATGTTACCATTTCAACAAGGTAGATTTTAGACAAAAACCCGTCACAAAAATAATTTAATCATAATACTTATATATATATATATATATATATATATATATATATATATATATATATATATATATATATATATATATATATATATATATATATATATATATATAAAATTAAACGCTGTGTCATCCACCGAAACCGTTACAAGGAAAATCAATGTTTTCCTTTTCTATATTACTTAAATGTCAAGTCTTAACTTGTCAAGGTGGGTAAGCACCTACACCAAGATTCTTTCTATAACTGCACAATATAGTGTCATCTAAAATAAAGCTTTTATGTGTTATATTTGTATTCCAATGGAAGAAACATTATCATAACAATATAAAAATATATACGTTTTTTTTTTGGAGACGTATTTCAACATGGCACTTCATCTTGGCAGTTATATAAAAATGCTGTCAATTATGTACCAATGGAGTTTTAACGATAAATAATAAAACCTTCACATTTATTCTTAAATGTTTAATATACGTAAGAAAAGTTTCTAAAACAAATCCAATTTATGAAGATTATATATGTATACTCAATCCCGTCTCATTTCTTTGGAATATTACGAGAAATTAGGTATACTATCCTAATATACAGAAATATGCTTATTAATGTATTGGCATATAAACATGAAGGCTCGTGGCGTTTGCGTCAGGTATACACCAAAAAAAGGAATCCTATCCTAAAGGATTGAAATAGTCAAATCTAGCCTATCAATTGAAATAGACGCCAACAATGTGTTTAAGCGGTATTTTTTTAATTAGAATTCGAATATTATTTATATCTGGCCACATTGGCAGCGTAAATTTTAAAATGTCAGCCTGTAAGTACTCTCAAACAAGATTCAGACAACGTTTCGAATGCAAATCAGATTACTTTCTTATATCTTGTTACGTTATTTTATTTTGAAGAGCACTTTTCCTATTACGCCTATTTATTTCTGTAGAAGTAAATTGGGTGGGTCAAGCAACATTATGTCGTCCTTTTAGGATAAGCGTTATGAATACATGATTATGTGTTATGTTCGACAGTCCCTCCTAAGTAGCTTGAATCCACAAAGTGACATTGGAAAAATATATATTACCCCAACATATGTATTACATACATATAAGCTAGTATATAAGTATACAAATCTCTTAGAGACAGACTACGCACAACTAAGATTAGTTAAGTCCTCAAAACTTAAATTTAATATAAGATTAATTAATAATAAGTTCAATTTCCACTTTGACATTACTTAAACATAAACTCGTACATAATTAATTGGTACAAGCCATTTTGGTTCTATATTGTTCTGTTTTGCTGTTGTTAAATGGTAATCTGATAGTGAATTAGCGCGACGGTTATGGGCTCGATTTCCACAGGGGAAAAAAATCTTCCCTTTGATACCATGACAAAGTGCGGCGTTAAGTTCTCTGCGTTATGTGGGAAAAATCGTGAAATTATTTATTTTTAGTAAATAAAACAAAAGAGTATATAATATTATAATGTGACTAGTTGATAGTGGTATATCAACTAGTCGCGTTATAATATTATATACTCTTTTGTTGCAGTGAGTGCAGGTAATGCAAAATTTATATCAGTAGCTTGCAGACAAAATAATGAAAGTATTGTTTGTTAAAAGCTTCCGGCGGACGTGCTTAAGTAGCATTGCTCACAGCGCCGAGGCTGCACATATTTTCATATTTATATGCAAATATAGCAAAATATATTTTTCATTTGCGTAAAACAAATTTGAAACAAGTGCAAATGCTACAGCTTTTCAGCCATGAGCCATTATCGAGGTATGTTAAAATTTAATACATTAATTACAATTTGTTGTTAGCACAACATAAATTTATTACAATTTAAATTATGTTGTTGTCAAGTTGTCCTGTTATATACGTGTGCTAAAAGGTACGAGTAAAATAAACACGCAGAAAATAGCATAAATGTGACACAAACTAACGAGGACGCTAACGATGATGGAGTGGAGTATAATCTGAGAAATACCTTCTTAATTAACGACTAGGGTAAGTCACCCCGATGTTTAGTAACCCCCGGCTGTTGCTAGTGGCGATCAAGTTATAGCAGTTGTTAAATATGCTTGGTTAACCAATAATATTCGATCGATTGTAGTAGTACTAGTATGTATGTATATAAATATATATATATATATATATATATATATATATATATATATATATATATATATATATATATATATATATATATATATATATATATATATATATAAATATATATATAAATAAGTTTAGTTTTTAAAAAAAAACGTTTGCTAGTTTTTTTTCAACTTGAAATTGTAAATATAGATTTTTCACATATTATCTGTCACCTCCTGCTGCCAATATTGTGAAGTATACTATATCAGAGTGAATAACTCGTGAAGTTATACGAAATTTTCACGATACTTGAATTTTGAAGCACTCACGTCTATTCCAAGGAATACTGTCGCACGTGTGCATATAACAAAATCGCTTTGAGTTCACAAAAATTGGATGACATATGCACTGACTAATTGCACTAACCGCAATTGCACTAACAGCGCGTGAAGCTGCTAAAAACATATAAACTTTGTGTTTATATTTCTTATGTGTACTATTATCATTTCATTACGACACAATAAATGTAGACTTCATCTTCATATATCAATATCAAATATTATATAGAGCATTAACAATGTTCTATTATACAATGAATAAATCTATATTACAAATGGCCAAGTCGACATTGACAATAGTACTCTGAAATGCTAATATTGGGACTCTATTGATAATACTGGAACGTATCGGATTCACAAAGACTAACATTACATCTTATCAACATTTGTACGTGAATAATAGATTGTGATGAATAAAAGAAAGTAGACGCGGCTGTTCCGGGTTCGATTCCAGTGGGGGGATATTTAATTTTTTTTTTCGTGAACATAACGTTGGGGGTCAACTTGTAGAATATATATTTTGTATATATTAGTATAGATAAGTGCCCTAAATTCGCTCAGAATACCACTATACTTATGAATTTTTCAGTTATCCTGCGGGAACTATTGTCAGGATCTGGATGATAATGACTAAAAAGATCATAAATAGAATTTATACATACATGCTCCATCTTCTTCCTCTCTACTATTTGAGAATCTTGAATAATAAATGTCCTAAGACAAAAGTGAAGCTAAATTTCATAACTTGACTTCCCCCTTATGCATTTATTAAAAAATCCTTTCATAGCGTATTTTGTAAAATGTACTTTATAAAAATTATAATAAATTTCATACTCGATTTATTCAAATAATGATCATTGATTAAAGGAGATTGATATTTAATAATTTTTTAGAGAATATTATATCATAACAACGTGGCTTAAATGGTTTAAAAGCTCGCCTTAAGCTTCACAAGCTGTATGTACTTTCCATCAGACTTGTTTTCCAAAGTGGTTACTGCTTGTGTTCTTAATAAATAATTTACAACGTCTAATTAACATACGTCTGGTTGAACGGATATGAGTTTAAATCTAAAAAGGGGGAGATGGAAATATTTATGCTTATTAATTTAAATCTTATATAACATATACCTCTTTTACGGACAAGACAGACCTAAGTAAATGTACCGATATATCTTGTATTTTGTATACTTTGTAAAATATATTAAATATGTCAAAAAGAACCTTAAGAAATATGTTATTACAATATCAAAAATTTTATTGCTTAAAGATAATGATAACTGTGAAGGAAAAACATATATCGATACTTACTTTAAGGTAACATTCGGTAACAAAGCTACATACAAGTCAAGTATATATGTTTGTGAAGTATGCCTTTAGTTCAAGTAGTGATTGCCTTTTCAAACATCTATTTTTAAATGGATAATTTTTTTATTCAATAATAATTTTATTTTATTATTAAAATAATATTATATGCATTAGCATTTATTTCATATTCATATTGTTATGTTAAAAAAGTTCTCCATTTTTCTTTTGTGGGTGGTATTTTTTAAATTTTTACATAGCTTAGGTCACTTAGGTTATAGTTATAGAAATATATATATATATATATATATATATATATATATGTATATATATATATTATATATATATATATATATATATATATATATATATATATATATATATTTCTGCACTCAAAAGTGGCATTTACACATATTATAAACCTCTTCACCTTTAAATTTTGAAGTGTGGAAATCTTTTTTTTTAACTAGCTACAGTGTCAAAATATTTTTTGTAATTTTTTTTTATTATATGGTAATTTTAATAAAATATTCAATCCCACATCTACAATGAAATATATTAACAAATATAATATAATAGATAACCTGATAATCACTGGTAAAAATATAAAAAATAATATTTTTTTTGGTTTTAGCAAATACAGCAAAAATATATTTAATTAATATTTCTTAATTTTAATTGATTGATATTACGTATTTATGGGGCAATAGTGAGAAACTATAGTAAAAACTTATTAATTTGCTCTTTTAAATGATGAAAAAAAAATTACAATTTGAATTCAAGGTCATCGCCATCGAACACTTGGCCACTACAATATTATAGCATGTTAATAATAATAATAATAGGCTATTCAATTGGCTATTTATTAAATATAAGCTCAAATAATATAAAAAAATATATTTCCATAACAAACAACGACGAAGGCTACATTCTAGATTCTTGTATAAGGATAGCAGTGACATTTATTATCTGTAACCTTAAAACGTCAAAAGTTGTTAATGCACAAAAATTGTTCTAAAAAACGCTAAATGATACTATTACTATAAATATGATGTTACGGATGATTGTTCATGTATTCTTTATTCTATTAATTTTTAATATATTTTATTCTGCAATATCAGTGAGATTTTGCTTTCGTATGTTGAATATTTTGAAAAATCGCTTAAATGACAGCAAACATTAACGTCGAGAAAGGTAAGAATGTAAGTTTTGAATTTTCTACGAATTATAGTTTGCCCATCACTTGAACTTTTTAAAGGGTTCATCCTGTAAAGTTGTAATCACTGGAGATCTTATATGGATTCTGGCTGTGTATAGCGATGTTCTCGTCATTTACCATTCAATTAGGTTATTAAATATTACCAATATATAGTTCTATTATGGAATTATATACATATTGAAGAAATTATGTATACCTATGTAAATATATCAGTGAATAAATATATAATACGGATTTTTGCTTTGCACGTGAATATATTTTTTCAGCTTCACGATTTATAGGGTAGGCAACGAAAACTTAGTGTCAAAATATAAAGTATTGTGGGGGCGTGGAGATTAGCTCCGCTTTAAAAAACCCAGAGCTCAACTCCACGCCAGAGATAGGAAATGAAAACAATTCATTCTTTAAAGTGGTAATTGGCAATCATGCCAGTCAGTCAGTCAGGTGACGTCGTGACGTCGCACTGTGACACGAACGTTTATATATTATGTGTTATAGGAATACCCTGTTTTATGAACAGATTTTCTTTTATTTTGCTTAAAGTTAATACGTGGAAATGAATTATTTTTATTTTCATGCTCTGGTAACAAGATAAAGTGGGGCGTTAAATACCACCACTCCACACGCAGTGTCACGAAAATTGGCGGCAAGTACGGTTCCTATGCCTACAGTAAAGCTAAAAATATATTATATGCACATTTTCATAAATAATAACGTATTTTCTTTTACAGGCGGAAGCAGAAGGCGGCCCTGTATCTTCATCTCCCGCGCTCCCGCTCTGCCCCTCCGGAAAACCGGATGTTGACGCACAACCGTTGCTCAGTGAAGGTGAGTACTTTATTCGTATATATTTGTTTCCTCTGGACAACGTGAGCTATCTCTTTTAAAGTAGCAATCTATAGGAATATTTATTTTTCTGTTAGTGTGTGTTGAAATGTAAATGGCTTGTATCAAATTATAAAATCGCTACACAACAATGGCTACAATGAAATTTCAAACCATGAAATTTCAGTAACGTTCTGCCGACACGAAATTCAAAATTCACTGCACAAAAGTAACTTGTTCGAAACAACCCTACAAACAATTGCTTGTGAAATTTGATTTCTATCCTTTGGTAGTATGGACGGGGAATTGTATTGAGACTGGCTTTTAAAATGGAGTACCAACACAAATTTGCATGACCTGGATAGTGTAGTGACTTTGAATATCCATTTCAATGGTTGATAGGACAGTTGACGGAAATTTTTGTAATATAAATTAATGTGAGCCGTGTTACCAATTTTTATTTATTGTGAATTTCCAGTATATAAATATATATATATATATATATATATATATATATATATATATATATATATATATATATATATATATATATATATAGATATATATATATATATATATATATATATATATATATATATATATATATATATATATATATATATATATAAATATAGTAGATACTCAATTCAATGTCGAAATACATGGAACGTTAAAAGCAATACGTCGTTTTAAAGTAAGGATATAAATCTTTTTGTTATTCTACGAATCAGTAAATTCAACCGGAGCTGTCAATATTAGTGTCAAGGGGAAATGCTGCTATTGGGCCTGTCTGTTGGTAATGTGTTTCCAGGGTGAAAGAATTTTCGGTTATAAAAGATTTCATCATATGTGACTGAGGACAGGGTTGATGTTTATTCTTGTACTAATCATAATCTTTTTTATATTGAGCTATCTCGCATTTTGCGTTAACAAAAATAACTAAGTAGTACATTAATTAAGTGTACCACGATCTCGTTCCTAAAAAAAAGCTCCTGTGTTTTAGGAATTTATTGCCACATTCTCGTTAACAAGACCGATTAACTACTTTTTAAATGTATAATTTATATTTAGTCTATTTATTTTTTTTCGCTCGAGTGTATTTAAACCTGTAATAACAAATGCTTTCGGCATAGACACACACTAAATGCTACTAATCCGACACACAACCACGTCGAAAGATCTTTTACGTAAACAGTCTTGATACTTGCTTTAAATATTATGGTAAACTTGCATAGAAATGTACAAAACAATAAAATAAAATGTATAACCTAAAGCACAGCTTTCTAACATCATGGAGAAATAAAGAATCATTTGAATTGCTAATTGGATAGAAATCTGAGAGCGGCATTTTTTCACAAAAAGTTCACTTAGGTAAATCTACGCCCTTGCCGTATATTTTATCAAGAGAAACGGAATAGATAAACATAGGTCTTTGAACGAACTTTTCCTAATTCATTTCTTTAACATTGTGGCTCAGATTAAAAGACTGACTGTTATACATACGTACATACATACATACGTACGTACATACATACATACATATCTTACCGCTTTATCCCTAGCGAGGTAATCAGAGAGAACGGAGTGGCAAACACTGCGGTCCCTGCGTACCTCTTTCGCCTCGTCCTCTGTCATTTATCCCTTCATACATGGGCGACCTTCCTCTAGTACCTGCGACAGTGTGTTACCGAAGGCAACCGAGGTCCCCTTACCTCTCAATTTTGTTTCATATGTCTTTTTATACAATTCATTCATCACTCATTTTCTCGACCTGCCCAAACTGCCTGAGTACGTTCTTTATCTGACTGTTCTTTTATATGGCATATGACATTTTAAAATTAAAACCGGCAGTGTAAAACGAATTCTCTTGCTACCAAGTATTTTCGTAACCTTGTCTGCAAAATGTATGAAAAATGTGACGGAATAACACAACGTGTATTTAAAAAACCACTAGTTCTCTTATTTTCACTTCTGTAAATTTTAGTTATCACCATTACCATCAAAAATTATCTACCAGGAGAGTATTGTTAATTGTTATAATGAAATAATTATAGCAATTAAATAACATATGAAGATTTCGAAGTGTGTGTTGGTATTGCTTGAAATATTATAAGCATAATTTGAGTATGCGTAATGTACTTGTGATATTTCATAAACAATTGAATGTAATATATAAATTAACGTTAATGTAAAAGTAGTTATTAATTTTATCATTTATTTTATTATTATTATTAGAGTTACATATAATTTAGCTTAAATAAATGTAAATGAAAACAGATAGAAAGATTAATTTGTCTTGTCTTGAATATTATAAAAAAATAAATGAAGCTTTAATTTTTATCTGTTATAATATATATTGTCTATTGCGATATAAAATACAAATAAAGAATATTCACAGAAATATCATGATTTTCAAGTTACTTGAACTCGTGAATTGTTATAGGATATGCTCTTGCAACCTATAACTGAACAATCGACATAAAACGCTTCTAATTTACATTTAAATTATTTAATTAATTCATAAACATAGATTTTTATCATAAACACGTAAAATAATAAGCTGAGATTGTATTTATTTATATTGACTCGCAATTGAAGTACTGTTTAAATACAGTGAACTGAAACAGGAAGGCAATATTTAATAGTTAATTAATTAACCGCATTTCCTTTATAAGTTCCTTTGAAACGGCTATATTTTACTTGCTCCGTAAGATTAATATGTAAAATATATTTATTTATTCAGTCATATACAACACGCTAACGACATTATAGTGTATTTTCGTTATAAAGATACACCAACATATCTTTCTAATGGAGCAAACATTGATAAAAATAGTGAATAGTCCATCAATTCAAATTAACTAGCGAGATAATCGTAGATAATATTTTATCATGACAAATGGCATATTTATCCCGTTTTAACAGTTTAGTGGGTATTCGTTTTTTTTTTTACTTTCGATTTACTCTACTTACTTACTAGCATATTATATTATTAGATACTTATTGAAATATATTCTTGCTTGCTCATACAACTCTTGCTCACGTTCTAGGGTATATGATATTTTATACAGAGTATTTCCAAAGCCTTTTCAAAATCTTTTAAAGTAAGAAAAATAATCCCTCTACGATTCGAGTCTCTCGGGTAACACGCGGAGGGAATCGATTTGATCCATGCACCTGATTCTTCCGGTATAAAGGCTCTATGAAACTCGGGCGTGCACCTAGTAAATCTCACAACACTATATATGTTATACATCCAACTTAGCTTTATTTATTATTTGACTTCTTAAGCTAGCCAAAAAATAATGTAAATTTTATATATTTATAAAGCTTTATGAAGATGTTATAACTAACACTTTAATAAATTTAGTTTAAATTGTGAACACAAATTTGTACTTAAATGAACCCACTTCTTACGAATTTGACATTTGATAATGATTCTCGGCTATGGCCGGCTATATAAAATCTTGCCTGTCTTGACACACGGACAGACATACAGAACCCTAAAAATACTGTAAAGCAAGCGAATGTAATAAGATTTTTTATTTTCGCGATTTTTACACGCACATCGTGTTGTGACAAATGCCACCTAAGTCTTCCCACGATCACGTGCTACTACACTACTGCTAAGTGTTCGAAACGTTAGATCAACAAAAATATATACAACAACAAAATATTCGCATTTTATAAAGAAAGTGAATTATTTGGGGTATATCACTTCTTCTTCACTGTACTTTTAAAAAAATGACATTACAGTGCAGATAAACTGCAATATTTTCAATTTGATGTTTATTTAACCTGCATATTATAACCTAGTACTAACTTGACACTTACTAATTACAACTTGTAATAAACTAATTCTCATTTATCACGTATCACTGAGCTAATTAATATTTTCACGTCGTCAAACGAATGTGATTAACACGCTTCACGTGAAATAGCTTACATGTAGATATACATACACTGACAATATTGCTTGTAACTTTGTATATTTGGACCTGGACTAAAGTAAATTTATATGTAAATATACCATTTGAATGAACAAATATAGTCGATGTATTGTAAGGGTTTTTGAGGGTTTTTTTGTTATTTTTATTATATTATTACGTTGAAACCTAACATTTGTTTTAAATGTTGTATTTCTTGTTATATACAGCGGTATTTGCATATTGCCAATTTGATTTCAATATTTAATAAGTTAAAATTTCAACAGTGATAGATTTTTTATTAAGTAATGAAAGACAGTTTCTTTGACATATCATTTGATAAAACTTTTTCACATTAATCAATGTTTGTTTTTAGTTTCGTACTTCATCCCGTACATTGCAGTGTAGGCAGAAGTGTCTTGAATATATTGATTATATATTATATTTGAACAGAAAAACGTCCTGGCTAAAGCTCGTAGGTATTTACATTATACAGTATCTGATACTGGCTTTTATTATTAAAAAAAATATATTTCAATAATTATCAACTACAGATTACAGACAAATATTGAATTGTTTGTCTAACGTTCTCATAGTGTCTATACCTTTGAAGCATATTTAGACACTTGATCGCACACTATGAAATCCAATGTGGTTAGAACAATTTTTTCTCCAGGCTCCCTCTGTGGCTACAAGGCACTCAGGAAATTATATAATAATTGCACAGTTTGGTGCAAATTATGCTGCGAGCATCAAAAGGTTTCGTAAATTACTTTTGAAATGGCTTAGCTCGTTTATAGGTAGTATTATATATGAAATAACAGTTTTAAGCGAATCGCTTATGACGTAGTCGATTTTCTGACATAATATTTTTTACTATTATTGTTTACTGTGTAAATTAAGATCGATAATCTAAAACATAAAAAATTACAAATAGGTACGACGATACAATTTCACATATAAAACCTTTCTGAAATATTCGTGCTTGGTGCACATTTGTACGTGTAGCACTTGGACGGTTGAACAAATTTCAAAGGCACTTTTTATCCAGTAAGTAGTGTTATGGATAAAAACGGAGCTACGTTTCAGATTATGAACTTTGAAAAACCATTTACCATTGAATTTCTAGTCAGTGTATTCACTTTTCTGCAGTCGTTGTAAAATTAAGATATTCAAAAATTACAATCATATTGTGTCAGCTTACATTTTTTGTGGAGATATTGGCTAAAGTGATTGAAGGAGTACAGAAGTTAGAGTAAGGATAGTTAGTTAATATAGTTCTTAATAATAAATAGGTAGGTTTAATGATAAATATAAAAATGCTGTGGCTTTCGTGACGAGTTAAATTTGGTTATGTATTTTTTTCTATGTATTTTTTTCTATGTAATGGATACGTTATTAGAAAGTAAGGTAGGCTATACAGTGCGATCTATAGCAGCTAAACGGCCAATGTTAGTTATTTTTGTTAGCTTGCATTGCGTGGCTCGTGCGACCATTTAGGTTATAGTTATACAAGAATCATATACACGTTTATGTTTCTCCTAAAAAGTTCTAAAAAAAAATCACAAATGTTCGCCATTTTTCATAATTTGCCAAAGTGTTTTATAATAGTGATATTTAATTATATTATGATAATAGCAAGAAATTGATAGAGATCTACATAAATATGTTATTTATACAAAACAAAATCCTACATGGTTCAATTTCAAAGAACATATAAGGACTTTTATAATAACTCCGCAACGAAATAATGTTGGGGAGGCGGGAACGAGGTGTTTCTTATAAATCAGTATTTAATTTAATTAAACATTAATTTCTAAATAAAACTATTGTTAATCATCATGATGTAACGTAATATACATAAATTGTATAGAATAGTTAATAATATGGCTAGGTAATATTTGTGTAGTCAATGTCAAGCTAATTTTCCATACAAGCGTCTCAGTCTTCGGCATTGAACATAATATTTTCTATAGTATTGCTGTTACCATATACACTTGGCAAGGACATAGAGAATAATTGATTCTGAACTGGATTCTGACTGGAACGTATGATACTGTAACTAAATAAAACAACCAAGCTATATGTAAAACGACATGACGCAATAATAAAAGTCGCTTAGCTCAATGACATAGAAATCACCATTACCTATACAATCTGACGATGGTGTCCTATATAGAGTAATTTTTATACCTCATTAAGTAAACTGAATCGCGTTCGTTTTGCAATTGTATAATTACAACATCATATTTCAATCCTTCAATTTTCTCGGGCGTATATCACGAATCACTCGTGACTATTATTGAAAATGGTTTACACAGTGTATATGTTTCTTGCATGAAATATCTATGAGTATATATTAAAACTATCATTTTGTATGCAATGTATTTTCTAGTTTTTACTAGTCTGTTCTAGTTTCTTACATTATAGCGTAAATAAAAACACAATAAACACAATTCCAACGCTATGTAGTTTTATATACGTCGCCATTATTTGGCTAGTCCTAACAAATGTCCTCTACTTATTAATTTTTACATATCCAATGATTAAAATAATATTATCTCAGTAAAAAATTTATTTATGCTTCCTATCTTTTAAATTATGATCATAATAAACAGAGATAAATAATTTATTTGACTAAATTGAGCGAATAATCGATTTTATTTTTCCTACGGAAACCTCTGTAAATGACCGCAAGTAGAACTATTCTCCGTTGTCGGTTTTTTTTATTTTTTTACGAGTACTGTTACCATACCGAAATTCCTCCATTTCTGTCCAGTAGTTATTGCGTGGTTAGTGAATAAATAAATGAACAGACACACAAAAATTCAGCTGAATAGCTTTAACCATGTACGATGTGGGCAGGTCCATTCATCGGGCAAACGAAAGTTCCATAGGCCGATATAGTAGAACATACCATCAAAACTGCCGTTTCCTATAGAGACGAGGACGCAATAAAGTCACTAACAAGGTACCTGGAAACGGAAACAAACTACAGCTGAAGATATTGTCGACGACAACTGTCGGCCAGCCGGAACATAGATGAGAATCGATTTATACAGAAACTTGTTATGACCGGAAAACTCCAATTCTAATTACACTACAAACAAGGAAACCAGAACAACAATGGCACGGACGCCAAAAGTCTGTGGTGGACAAATATGAGATATATAAAAAAAAATAAAACGATGTATTGATTTGACGAACGATGATTTGACAATATTAACCGAATTTTATATATGGTAAAGTCTTCAATGAATAAAATAGACTTTCCCATTTTTTAATACTAATAAAAACAATTTAATCTATCGTATGTATATCGACATTATTTTAAATAAAAAAATTCGCGTGTTGTAGAAAGTCCATCCCCGTCTGTAGAACGTATATTATAAAATGCACTTATATTTATTTATTTTTAAACTACCTTACGTCTAGCAAAATTGAAAATAAATATAATCGAGTGCACACAGTCCACAACTTCTGTACAACAAAAAAAAAAAAACGTTTCTAACGTAATGGTTAGGAGGAGGAATGTATTTTTATTTTAGAAATTAGTGCTTAAATTAGTTCTAGAAATTAGTGCTAGAATTAGTGCTTCATCAGTATTTAATGATATTTATAACTAATATTAATACATTATGTATTATTAGTTGAAAGTTTTATTAATAGCGTATTAAAAATATTCGCTATGGAAAATGATTTTAAAGTAACTATTGATAGATGAAATTATAAATGAAATCTTTTGTAATCGTTATACTGACTTTTAGTAAGACTGTGGAAATTTAAAATAAAACTTTTACCATTTCCAAATGACATTTACCTTTAATTGAAAGTATCGCCGTATAATATTATTTTCCCAACGGGATCTGGATATATCAGGATACAAACTATCCTTTATATTGTTTAAGTCTTTAAGCTATTAGCATACTAAATCTAACTCACGAATTTAACTTCAGTACATTTTCATAATTTGCCAGGAAATGCATGGAATACCGGGATAAAACTATTTGTTTGCTTTACAAGTATACCAAAATTTAATCTTGTATTCCTACCTATTTGGCATAATGCAGAAGCTTCAAGATTCAACTCAAAAATGTGTATATAATTTATCTAAAAAAATTATATCCCTATATAATAATATAGGGATATAATTTTTTTAGATAAATTGTATATGTTAGAACCTCTATTCTTCCTTTATTACTAATAAAAACAATTTAATCTATCGTATGTATATCGACATCATTTTAAATAAAAAAATTGGTAATAACCAAGAGACAATAATAATTTTAAAATTTCCCAACAAAAATAACTATCCACGTAATATCTGGTACGCTTACTTCAGTGAGTTTGCGCTATTGAAGAACTTGTTGAGACAATGGTTGTCATAGCGCGCCATTTTCCGTCCTTTGCGCGAGGATCATCGCTTGATTATCTTGCCTTGGTTATTTATAAGTGTTACCAGTATTACTATTATGTAATACACAATATTCTATACAAAATATTCTATATTTATTAAATAAAACAGTTTAACTGGATTCATATATGCGATATTGACATTATTTTTGGAAACCCGACCTTTCGAACACTTTAATATGTATAAATATCGCGAAAACCAAAAAAAATATCACGTTCTATATTTACCAGTAAGTATTAGTTTGGGTAAATATAACAATATTATAATTATAAGATATAAGTAAGTTAATTTTCACTTGATAACCTACAAAGCAATAATTTATAACATAAAATGTATATAAACAGCAATGAGGTCATAATTTCGCCACATCCATCTTCTGTCTTCGTTAAAGGTGATGCTCATAAGACTGGAATAAATTATCAAATTCATTTGGTACTGCTATTGTTGTACATAATAATAAATCTCACTGTAAGGAATTTTTAATACAGTATCGCATGAATCTCATTCTCGGTGAAAATAATTATCGTAAATAACTCGGCTCTCATCGTATAGATCGGCGTTTGGATGTAAACAATCTCAAGTATACGATATTTGTGAAGTCATCAGTAAAATTATATTTTCTTTACTGTGTTTTGGCTTAGAAACTTCCATTCAGCATCTCAATTTCAATTTCAATAATATTGATTTGCACAATACCACAATTTCAATGAACTAGTTCGAGAAATTATATAACTTGTCGCTACTGACATTAAATGGCCTCGTTGGTCTTGAAGTACGATTTCCCTGGAATCTACTAATATGCAAATCAAAATATACTGCGCAAATGTAAATCTTAAAGAAGTTTATTATATTTAAATCCGATTTTTACTTTATTTTGTATTCATATGTATAAATACAATGTATAAAATTTTCCATACACAATATAACAAAACATCTAGAATTACACTTCTCTAAACACCTGCCAACATCACAGACTAAGGAAACAAGTTGACATATCGACATCGTATAATAACATACAGCTATTGTACTCTTGTATCTATAAGCGGCTCGTTTATAAAGGAAAATGTCATGTATCTCATGAGAAAAATATTATATATATATATATATATATATATATATATATATATATATATATATATATATATATATATATATATATATATATATATATATATATATATATATATATATATATATTGAGAATACTTAAAAAAGGAGGATTTAGTAGGAATAATGGAATGTCCTACATTCTAGATAACTAATACGTCATTAACTATAATTCAAAACAATAGTAATATTATATACTAATTTATTAATTAACACGGTTAAGTTAAATTAAATTCAATATGGATTATCCTATCTTGCTGCATTACATATTATCGTCAGCAAGCTTCACGGATTAAGCTTACATAATTGAGATCCTCTAGTCAAGTTCGAATGCCGAGAATATTGAATGAAATTGTGATATTCCGCTATGCTTGCATACGAGTGACGACATGTCGTTTCTACACATAAGCTCTAGTGTTATCCACCAAACATTTTAGCGGCTATAGTAAAGCATTTGAGGCCCATTTGTGGCTTGTGACTCTTCCAATAAATTAAATATGAATTTACTAACGTAATTTAAGCGCTTAGTACCTGGTGGTGTCAGCATTCATTTTTTAATATCTTTAATGTCACGAAGAAATTGAATTCATTTTGTGCTCCAAGGTAATATAGACCTCAATATTTGATACTAATTTCAGCTAGATGTCGATGCCGTACACAGACAGACAGGCCAACAGACAGACAGATACCAAAATGATCTAATAAAGGTTCTATTTTTCCTTTTGAGGTATAGAATCCTAAAAAGTATGATTTTATCATATTAAGCCGTTATTTAAGCCATTCAATTAATTGAATTCATTTTGAAAGTTAACGTTGTGTAAATTATAATTAATGTATATTCCATACAATACCTACTGCCTATAGGTATGGTATTGTAATCTCGCCTTTGTTTTGGCATATTAACCCCAAAATGTTTGGTAGAAATAGGAATCGGTGTGACGCGAATAAGTGTCGATATCGATTGACGGATAGATTCTTCATTTGTCGTCAATCATAGTGTTGTGACACGTCAGGCGTTCTATTCACCTTTGAGCAAATGAAAGCGTGAAAATAACTTGTATTGTTGTTGAATTCGAAGTGAGAAGGAATTGTTATATTTGTATTCTCATGTGCATTTCATTTCAAGATATTTCATTTCTATTATTTGTTTTTGAAAATGTATTTAGTATCTATATATTAAAACGTGTACCAAGAACTTTGGATCCCTTTTTACGAAAATTGCGCGGACGGACGAATGTGAAATTTGGCACACATATAGTTTATGTGTAGGAGAAGTGTAGATAGATGATATTTTTCAATAATAATGCTTATAAAGTACATTGAATCAATAAATAAAACATAACTATGTGTTATGTTAACATGTAGTAAACATAACTATGTGTTATGTTAACATGTAGTAAACATAACTATGTGTTACTACATGTTTAACGATATAATTTTTGTAAAAAATGACATAAGCGTTGCTGTAGCAACGCGTATTTCACGCGTCAACGGGTCCTCTAGTTTATATTAATTTCTTCAACTAGCTTTATTTTTTGATTTCTATATTCTAAAAGATATTTAAGTTAAAAATTACAAGAGAAACGAGTATTTTATATAGTAACACAACACCGCCAAAAGTTAACAAATATATTTAAGTACTGCTCGCGTACTAAAGGATGCCAGCACGTCGTTCCATCGTAAACTCGCCGTAGTACTCTCATGATCACACAGTTAAGAGCCAAATAAACCAAGTTATACCCCTCTTTTATTTCCTGCAACTGAGTAACAGGTAGATGCCTCGCCTCGTTTCCCTAATTTTATGTCAGGATTTGTTTTAAAATGCCAAATGATTGATGTACAAAAGTTATTGCGAAAGGTGTGAAGGGATTATATTTTAACTAAATGTTGCGTAGACAAAAGGTAAATTTTGTTCGTTTGTATTGGATAACAAAGCTTACAAGTTGATTTAAGTTAAATTACGAGCGAGTAATATAAGTTATATTTAAACAAATATATATAAATATACTCATATTTATATTCATTTTCATTTCATCGCTCTGGTAGACAAATCGTGGCGTTCAGTTCCGTCTGCTAATGCGCAAATGTCTTGAAAAACTAGACGGAAGGAGGGGACCGGGGCGCGTTTACACTAGGTTCCCTCATGCCGTTAATTGCCGCTCTGCTCGTATACGAATAAAAGCATGAAGATGTTTTCCTTTTTGTTTCTAATTATTTTGCGATACAAAATATTTCTTACTCAAAAAATCATCTGATAACGAAGCAAAAAAATCCATATAAAATGTTTTTATATAAGCTCACTCTATTAGCGAGTAATAAATAACGCAAGTGAGCCCATCGTAATACAGGTCATTACACAACAGGTAAAAGAATGTTTTCTAAGCCTTGAGGATCGAATGTTCAAGGTTAGCCTCATTTACATTACAACTTCGCTCATTTTGTTTGACTTTCCTTATTTTTGTTATAATAATTCCCTTGATTTTCTTCTGGAAAAATACGTTATATTTCAGTGTATAGAAAATAAGTTATATTTTATTTAAAAAAAATAGTAGTAGGAGCTTGTAATCCAAACTGTCTGTTTGATGAGTAACAAAGTATAAGTATCCAACACTTCTTATGGTTTATAGATAATTTTTTTGCAATATACCGATTTATATAACTGGCTTAGATAATTGAAAACAGTGTAAAAATTTACATCTCTATGTGTATGGAATGTACAATTTGTAGTCTTAGATTTTTAAAAGTGTAACGTAAACGAGTTTCCAGTCTTACTTTAATAGTATAGTAAAACACTACTTTATAAAATATTCTAAGAATATTATTATTACAGTCTGTCTCATACAATGGTATCATAAATTTATTAATATTTTTGTTCTTTTAGATCTACGTGCTGATCCAGGAGGTGGAGGGGGCGCATCCAATAATGTCATGGTTGAAGAAGATGAAAATGGCTGTCATCAGTGCGTTGAAAAATGCCCTACTCCTTTACGCGCTATATGCGATACACACCGATTTGACAATTTACATGTAAGTAAGAAATTAAATTACGACATTTATATATGTATAGATATAGATATAATCTGTTTCCATAAACGAAATTATTATACGTAATAATAATAATGTAGAACTAAAATTATACCAATAAATATTAAAAATACGAATATTCCGAGACTCGATTAGTAAAATCGATGTTGTTAAAAATAATATTCTTCTATTTTAGTACTGAAATCAAACGTCAATAAGCACCATAATAAAGCTGTGCTGAAAAGCAATAAAGTGAAGAATTTACAGCCAATAACCCGTCTGAATAGATGGAAACGAAAATTCCACACACAACACGATGTCGAATAAAGGCATTGTGAATTTCCACGCCTAGCTACTGTTTGAATGTAAAATACACCACCGTTTACATAAAGGGCACATCTGAGAGGCTCTCTTAAATTAGACGTGCGATTGTACCTAAAAGCTATATTTTGAGAAGGTCACTAAAATATAATGCGGTACTAAATTATATGGCCAGTTTTGATTGCAAATGACTTTCTTGCGTCTTATATATTAACTAATATATTTTTTATTCATTACTTATTTTATTCAATGACACAATTGAAATTTGCATTTTTGAGTCAAAATGTATTTTGTACATGATAACTTTATTCATTTATTACAGAATTTAAACAAAAAAAGACATACTATCAAAGATTTACCTTTCACTTTCACACTTTTACTTTCACGTTGGTTGGGTACTGCAACTAAAAAAAAAAACAATATATATATATATATATATATATATATATATATATATATATATATATATATATATATATATATATATATATATATATATATGTATATATATATATATATATATATATATATATATATATATATATATATATTAGTTTCTGTCGATTAAGTAGATATTTCGAATATTGGTCGGAAAGTGTGGAATAGAGTGTCTTAACACTAGGCTCTCTCTGCTTACGCTGCTATATTCGGGATACAGGGTGGAACTAAAAAAATAGTTTCAGTATGCAAGGCTTGTCCCTTTTCTCATTTTTTTATATTGTTTTCACTAAAAACTTGTGTCGTTATCACGTAAAATGTCTACATTAAGCGCTGTTAGATAAAAATCACGAGTTAAATAGTGTGTTAATAATTTGACATAGACGCATGAATTTCAAATCAAAATTTTCAAAATTAATCGTTTCATCCGCTCCACTTGTTGATTATTTTTAAATTGATAATTGTATTATTTCTAGCTTTTATTTTTATTATTTTGTAAGTTCGCTATGCGCCTTACTTTTCTTTAGAGATAGGGAAAGGTGATTGTAATTTCGTCCCATTTTTTTTCCTATTTTTTACAATCTCGAAGGCAAAACGCAAATAATAATTCTACCAAGTGGGAACCGGACACAAAATTACATTAGCATTTTAACACTGCCCCCTGCTTCATACGTGGGCCTCTTTTCATTCCACCCGTGCCATACAAAATCTAAATCGACCGCAACTAATACAATATCGTGTAAACATACGTCCTTTTATTTGCATAAACAGCTTTCGTAATAGTTAGTGCCCGTGAGCTCGGCTAATGCTCGTAAGCTTATTGTTACTGGAACACTTTAGTGATTCCACACTAAATAAACGGCTGTGCATGTTTTACGTACAGCTATATCTTATCAATAAACATTTTTAATGGTTAATTTGATGGTACTACTGTAGCTAGAGATAATTTTGCAAATATTGAATTTAAACTAATGAGTTGTTGATCTTATCATATTACATTATAGAATAGAATGGAATTTTATAAATTTACGTCGCGTCCCTAAGAACTGAACCTGTAACGTTTCCATTTTGATCATCAGGTGTTCATGGTTACGATCTGTACACATCTGTTTGGGTAAACGTTACCTACATTACCATTCCAGGTGTCCGTCCATATGACATCAAATCAAAACGTACACTAATGTATCAATCTCTAAAAGACGAGAAATCACAACTAGCAGCTAGTAGATGTTTCGCTTGTCACAGAAATCTATTAGATACTCTTATGGTTTATCAGTGAGCTTACGAGTACAGCACTTGTATAGTACATATATAACATATACATTAGGCCAAAACTTTTACATATATACATAATTACAAATAATATGTGTTGATACATTATTGTATGTTACATATGTGAAGAAAAATATTTGCTTAGAAAATGTTAGTTTACTAGTAATGTTTTGTAATAACAATCGAGAGCATTTTGATACGCTGATTATGAAATGAAAGACAATTAAGACAACAAGATTATTGTCAAATTAAACACGGCATTTTCTATATAACATTTTAATGGGTATCGCGATGTGTGTACAACACTTATGAAATTTCATAAAATTATATAAGATATATAATAATTGAATGTATGTACGTGACATTAAAAAGGTAAACGTACCGTATAGAAATACGTTAATTATTCTACAGATTTTTCTTTTAATTGTAATTTAAATTATAACAAAGAAAATCCTTGCTTACATAAATAATATTTTGTTAATTTCACATTTCAGTTCTCGAATCTTTCTGCCGCGGACACTTTTCGTATAGAAATACAATAAGAACACGTGTTTATATTAAACCGTCCATAAGCTTACCTCATCTGTTGTTTTCCGCGTAATATCCAAGAGATATGCAATAATGTTAATATTGTGAATAAATAAATATATATATGTATGTATATTTAAGAACATAATTGGATTTTTTATTGGCAATATAAATAAAATGTTTTATTTGTACTATATGAATTATGAAGAATGTTAATTAAGCCAAGATATTCGAGACGGTATGTCGCCTTTACAAATGTAATATTTAACCTTCAATACATTTGTGTACGGTTCATTGAGAACGCTTAACGAGATTTGGCCGAGATGCTCGACTTGAACGAAATCAGAATCCGAATCGACAAGACGCGTGCCATGATTCTATAATGGACAATAATATAAAATAACTCCAGGAAATTTGACGTGATACGATAACTTGCTAAATTGTTGGGGCTACTAAAGTTTTTACTTTAAAGTAGTCAGTGATCGCACTCGCAACTTACAACTTCGTTCACTTGGAGTTGATTGTTCTTATAGTTTATTTCTTATTGGTTATTACAAAGCCTTTTATTTGTTTCTTATAGTTTATCATCTCTCTTATAGTTCTACATGAGGAAAGATTGGCATATAGTTCCTATACCAAAAAAAAAATTCAACTTCCTTCTCTGCTTAACATCTAATATCTTTAGTTTCTTTCTTATCCAAAGTGCTCGAGCGCCTTGTTCATCACCAATTGAGCACATTCCTATGTAACTAAAATTTATTAAATCCTTTTCATTCTGATTTCCGTTTCGGTTTTGTATGCGGTTTGTATTTGGTCTCCTCAAATATGGCCACATTTCTGACTATCGAAAAAAGCTCAAGTGGCTTCCGATAAGACTTCGCAGGAACACTCAAATTGTACATCTTCTATACTGTTTGCTGTTTAATCCTTTAACTCCCTCTAACCTACAAGAACGATTTGAGTTTGTAAGTAATTGTAACGATCGTACTCTCCGATCCAATCAAAACCTTATTCTCAAAATGCACTCTCATTCTACTTCCTTTTTCACCAACTCCTTTACAGTCAAAGCCGTTCCACCCTATGTTAGACGTACTAAGTGGTAATTGCTTTAAGTCTCTGCTCAAAGCATCTAGCTCTCTAAAATTCTTTAAATTATTATTACAACTATCTCATCTGTATACATTTCTTCATTTTATTTGTTTTTGTTCTTGATGTAATCACATATGAATTTGTTAAATTCACGTAGATTTTATATTTTAATATTATGTATACACGTAAATCTTCTTAATTCTCCTTTATTACTTCTATGTGACCCCTTTTTTTATTCTTTTTCTTATTCGTTTATTTATTGACATATAATATCTCATAAGAAAATATTTATTTTGTATATGGACATATTTATAATGTTTTATGTATGTATTAATGTATTTACTTAGGTATGACTCTATGTATATCTATCTATGTATATTTATACCAAGCAAGTACACCACCTACCGTTTTGGAACATTCCTACACCATAAGGTTGCCTGGCAGACATCGTTTATTGCGATAAGGCCGCCTGCTACACATTCTTTTTTTCTTATATGCTTCTTTGTTTTTATATATTATGTTTGTGGTGTACAATAAAGTATATTATTATTATTATTATGTATGCTGTACAAGTATATCAGAGCCCTTACTAGGCGCAATTTATTTGTATTGGTATATGATACTCTTGTTTTTCCATAGGCCATTGAGATGAGTCATAGATTCGTTTGCCATTGCAATGCGTCTCTTTGTCATTGGTACACAGCTGCCATTGTTGCATAATGTGTATAAGTAGTTTTGGATAACATCTAACCCAATTTCATCCAATTGCTTGCGCACGGTCCTCTATCTACGCTTTTAATTATTTCAGCTTAGAGATGTATTTTTAAAATTCCGTTTTTATATTGTCCAAAAACCCAAACACGCAATTTGTAAATAGTACAAATATAATTTAAAGTTGTATTCAAGATAATATTAAAGCTCATTGCGTTATGTATGAAATGTAAACAAGCAACACTTATGATTCAAATTAGCAATACGTCTAATATGCTATGAAAGGTTCATGTCAACATTGAGACGCTTGTATGGAAAATTAGCTTGACATTGACTACACATATAGTACCTAGCCATATTATTAACTATTCTATACAATTTATATATATATATTACGTTACATCAGTGATTAATCAACTGGATTGTTTTATCTTGGTGTGCTCATGCTTACTAACCTATGTACTCGTAACTATGTCTTGAACTCTGAATCGATGCCACATCGTACGTACCATGAGTACCAATGTGAGTTTCGCCAGGATCAGGAAATATTGGTGGCATTTATATCATCATAACATCTTTGGTGTACTCATACAGTGAAAAAGAGAGATGATATAAAACATCCTTGAGTGAGGAACGAAAAATTTATTTGTAGCCACATATTGTCCAACGATAACTTAAGGGTTAAGGGTTAACTTGCTAATATAAAATAGTTGAATTATAATATTATTATAATTCAACTATAGCTAGCTACAGCTACTGTAGCTACAGCTTAATATATCAACTACCTATGAAATAAGTTTTGAATATTTTGCGCTCTTAAGTAACGTTATCGTTACGCTATGCTCGAGATAAGCAAACTCGTAGACAGACCAAGTTGACGCTTCCCCTTATCCGATTCGAAACTTTTCAAATAACCAGCGAAGGAAGCATAAAATCTTATACTTTTTCTCTTGCCCCAATTTCGTGTCTTCTCGACACTTGATTATTTCAGAGGACTTTCTTAACTAGGTAAAATTGAGGACGTTATAATTAGAACTTACGAGCTCTTAGTGACGATGTTGTGAGACCACAAAATTAAAATTTATCTAATTAATATTAATTTACTTGTAATATATTTTAATTGTGTTTACTGAAAACTTCATGAAACAGCATTTACTATTTATGTTAGGTATATAATATTAACTAATTGGCTTGTTTTGTTTTAATTAATTATTATAAAGCGAACTCAATGGTCCATACAATACGAAATATTGTCAGATATTTACACGATATTACAAACATATAACGTAGATAGCCTAAATAATGTTAGTGCGTAAAGCGTTCAATTGTATCAATTTAATTTAATGTTTACGTTCACGACTTGCATATTAAAATGTAAATCACTAACTCAACCTCAGTCACACGAAAATCTGTAGCTATTTGAGTTTTGGCACTGATTTTAAAGAATTTCAATTGGAAAATACATGTTGTAAATTATGATAATTGCCTAAGCGTTGCTTCAATCCTATTCAAAATTAAATTTAAAGCTTTTACAAAGTCTATATATATATAAATTTATAATATACACACAGATGTTTCGTTATATGATAGCTGCCCATAATGACCAGATACTAGAATATTACAATTAAAGGCATTTTCGCAAATTTAGAGCTACCAATTTGTTAGATGCAGCGAATCGTTATTCAGGTTACAAGCTGCCCCACGGTAACTTGCACGTACTGCAACTCCTGAGGATAATTGGTCAAACTGAATCATGGATCACGTTGCTAAGCCAGCAAGTTGATTTATCAACAGTACAAATGGAAATTCTGATAGTGGCGATATGCTCGTTACAATTCCAATAGCAATGGGTAGTGTTATTACGTGTGTGTCAAGAGAGTATTATTATAGTTGCTCTGTAATGTTTCACTTGGAATTTGTAATGATTGTATGAAAATGAAATGTATTTTTTTTATCCAATGCTATATTATATGTCATGTTTTATTCACAACTCGTAACCTCCATTTGAGCACGCGAGTGGAACCGAAGGTCAAAGTTAGTGTTACATCGGATTTATTTCTAAATTTTTTTTTTAAATTTTGTGAAATCGGGTAAGTAAAAGAATAATGCGAAGACTACTGTTTACTTTGGCTCCCTCCGACGGACTAAAATAATAAGTGAATACACATGTGTCGCTACAGTACTTTCCCCCTTACAAAAACAAAAATTATAAAAAATAATTTAAATTAGTAACAATGCATACATTAAAAACAATTTAAATTATCTTATTTTATAATAATATTATTTAAAGTAATATACATGAATATTTTTCAACTAACACTAATTACACGTTATAATACACGTTATAATATAATACAATTACACTACGATCCAAATACCACATATCACTTCGTTTTACTTTTACTTTTTTTTTTACACAATTACATGCTTACGCGCTTGATGTTTTGCACCGCTATATATAATATCTCCTGAATTGTCTGTAGTTGGTAATAATGAATAAAAGATAATCCATCTGGCGATATGTGGTGTGTACCAGTACCATTTTGGGGGATGATAATTTCTTCAGCATTGCTCTGCTGGTTTTCCCATTATGGTTAATAAATAGAAAGATGTATTCACGGAGCGAAATGTACCACAGGTTGTGACCATTAGGCACTGTAAACATGATCTCGTCCACCCAGTGATGTGTTTATTCATTCCATACCAAAAATATCTGTCCTTTGTATCATATTTCTAGTAACGCGTGTACACGGATGAATACTATTGTGTATGGCTTTGTAAGCTCAAATACGAAATTCTTCAATCAAATATGGACGCGCTCTACCTTTGGACACCTTGAAATAAAGCATCAGAATAATACAATTTGGTGAAAATCTTTCTTGTAATTTATATGAACTTGAATTAGTCTCTAAAAATTTCTTTAGTTCCGTATAGTTTTTATACAGTTTTTATACAGTTTTGAAAGCTTTTTGTAATGAATTGACAAGAATAAATCTATAGTCGCGATACGTTATAGTGTATTAGCGATTATAATTTCGGACCCCTTTTTATGTTGAATTGAAGTACAAAACTGCATAACAAAATCTAGTCGAGTTGCGGTGTGTTATTCTTACCTAGTTACAGGTCTGCCTTCGATAAGATGACGAAATATGTGTATATTTTTATGGACGTTACTTTACACCACAGACTATGGTTGTCCGTGGCTTTGTTGTTATTTTCTTTGTACTTCTAATCTGATTTTTATATTATATATACTAAAAGTCTCTATAGGTTGGTTAATTTGATTGGTTGGAGGCAGTTGTAGTCGCTCGCGCCTCCTTATGTTATTGGCCCAGTTGGTGTGCTGGTTTTCTTATTGCGTCTTTGTCTCTAAGGGAAATAGCCATTTTGTGTTCCACTACATCAGTCACGAAACTCTCATTTGCCCGACGAATAAATCGGCCGATGGCGTTCGTCCTCTACGTCAGTGTAGTAGGTACATCCTTTAATGTGTCCCGTTAATGCGACGACAGCGTGTGATATGCTGTTGTGTAGAGAGCTTTTGACAATCTTAGTCTGAACTTTCACTTCCGACTCATATGTTAATCCCACAGATTCATTGATTGGCAGTTCGAAAATGTTTTAATGCCATATAAATTTCTAATAGTTCGCTATCATACGTAGATTAGAGTTTGCTGATGGAAATGTAACTGCGCGTTATAAGTTTAGTTTATATTGTTCAAACGAAAAAAATCCATCCATTTAGTTAACCGCTTATCTTTCTTACGTGAATTATTCAGAATCAAATTTAACTTATAATGAATTTCAGCCGATTTCGCATTGTGAATTCAATAAAAATATACCATCCCGAGGAAATACCGTAAATCTTCAATAGTTTTAGGTCTCGGGTATTCGGGTATTCTGGTATGATAATATTCACTTTGTCTTGAAATCCTTGATATGCGATAACCCAAAAAATCTAATTCAATATTACCAAGTTCATATTTAGACAAGTTGATTGTAATTCCATACGAATTCAAGTGTCCAAGTACATATATTATGGGTTGCTTATGCTGTTCTTCTGAATTCGATGCAATTTTGATGTCGTCATGTTCTGTTTCAATAAAAAAATCGTTGTGAACCTCAAATACTACATTGTCCGAAAACCATTGAAAAGTTTGGGCAGCATTTGTCAAACCTAAGGTTAATCTTGTGAATTTATAAAGACCAAAGGTTAGTTATAGCGGCCTTAGGAATATAATTTTCAGCAATCAAAATAGGTACGTTGTAAATCAATCCGAGTGAATATAGCTTTATCGGCCAATAAGAACATGCAGTCCTGCATGCGTGGAGTTGGATATCTATCGTGTATCGTTTAATTTTCTATAATCTCCACAAGGTTGAATTTGTGATAACATGTAAAGGACTAGCCCATCGGAGAAGCATCCTTGAGTTCTCCCTGTGTAGCATGCAAGATGTTGATGAAATGTTGACGTTACTTTGGATAAAGTTAAATTCAAATTTAATTAAAACCGGGAACTGCATTTTATAACATAGCAAAATATGATTTTAGTTCGTTTCCTACGTACTACGGTGAATATGCGAGCCCCCTGGGAGACGTGGTCCTGCCCAGAATCGTCATATTCGTGTGATATTTTATGTATAACATTTACATTTTTAATCATGCGATTTCATTGTTATTCTTCATAACATTTGGATATTTCACTATTTATTTTACCATTTATTTTATTTAATTATCCTCTTGTAAATTACATGATATATATATTTAGGAACCGCTAGCTACAAGAATTATATTCTTAACATAGATTTAAAAATATACACGTCGTTATTTTTTATACAAACCTTGACTTATATATAGGTGCAGTCGTTCAGAAATTATGCATGTACGTACGATTTGTTTTTATATCGTGTTTCTATAAGTTTCTTTTTTATTATATATAAAACATTTGCAATTATATATATATATATATAATATATAATATATATATATATATATATATATATATATATATATATATATATATATATATATATATATATATATATATATCATATATATATAATATATATATATATATATATATATATATATATATATATATATATATATATATATATATATATATATATATACATATATATATATATATATATATATATATATATATATATATATATATATATATATATATATATATATATATATAATCGGCAACTCTGATTTATAAATATAAAGAAATATTCACCTGAATCCATTTAATTCAAACATAACAAGACAAACATAACAAGGGATGGGTGAAATCCACCAGCCAATGTCAAAAGTTTGAGTTTTCATTTTTCCGCTCAATTTTGACACGTGTTGTATGGCAGACATCAACGCCGCGCTTTGTATAAATAAAAATAGTTTATTAATAAAAATATTTATTCGCCTGGTGAGAATCGAGTCCATAACCATACCAGTCAGATTCTGACCGTCAGACTGACTCTGTCAGACTCTTTTACAATACGCCACGATGGCCACTCTATTTATTTTTACTTTATGTAGCCCAAATAAAAATATATTACATATGTATTAATAATAATGATATATCAAATAATTAATTTGTTGCAGGTTGAAATGCTATACCAGCGCTATTTCTTGCGCATGAACCAATCGAATATGACTTATCTACTCGGACTTTTACTGGCTGTGGCCGTTGGCCTCACCACTGTGCAAATAAGCACACTGATAATGGCTCAAAATTTTATCAGTGGACTGTTCTCATTAACGGAAGCGACATATATTGAATCACAATACGAGTATGTATACAAAAATGTACTATCATAATATGAAATAGATGTTAAATAACAACGCCATGACTTGGTTCGACCTGAGTGACTTTACGTCAGTAGTCATGCAAAATTAAAATACAATATGTAAAAATATTTTATTGTTAATAATAATTGTAAAAAAATATTGACATTTAAATCGTTTTACAGTCCATTTGCCACGGCTCTGCCGGCTTTCTCGACGATGAGCTACTTCGACCCATCAGTACAGTTCAGGAACGGTACTGCCAAAAGAATCTATTATGAGAAAGAGCGTATCGCTCACTTTGTCAACATTGCCATCTTCGGAGTTGCATCCGTGGTATATACCTGTAAGTATTGTATTTATATATATTTTTTATTTTAATAAATACGACATTCTATGAATAATGAGGCACCGAGGGTGAGAGTCTCATGGTGTTCTTTGGATACTTATCTTGTCAAAAGAGTATTTGTGTTTGTAATAAACTTAACTCACTGACGATAGTTATTGGTTTGATCCCCGCTCCAATATGGCAAAGGCTCCAATAAGGCTCCAATTCAACAAACAAGATTTCGAACTCTGTCGGTGCTGAAAATAATTTTTTTTTTCACTTATATTGTAACTGAAAATATGAAACAAATAAAATGCGATGTTTACATATTATGTATCTTATATATCTTTCTATTATTATCTTTATATACTATTTGAATCGTTAGACAATATTTGTCCATATATTGATTGTTTATGATTTATAATTTTGTTTTACTAATATAATTTCTATTGAGAAAAAAATATGAAAATCTAAATTTTGACCTTGAATTTAAAGGTCAATTTTATCTTTGTGTAATAAATCTCTAAAATAATAAATAATAAAGTAATAAATCTGTAAAATGTCTAGCAAAATTTTAACTGCTTTAATTTTTTGTAATGTTTGTGTTGACAGTTATATATATATATATATATATATATATATATATATATATATATATATATATATATATATATATATATATATATATATATATATATATATATATATATATATCTATATATATATATATATATAATTCATTAATAAAATACTTTATATTCATGTCAAGTTGAATGTACGTTCGTTGTTCGTCGTTGTAAGTACGTTTGTCAAGAATTTACTTAAATATTTTATATAATTTTTTCATATTATATTTAAAATAGTCCTATTGTACATTATTATAGTAAAGGTCTTTTCAAAGTGCGATAACGTAATTATCGCTTATATAATTAATAATATTGTTAAACTTATTATTGCGCTCATCAAAACATGGTGCAGTCTTTTGTGACACGCCTCGTATTAATCAGCCAGCGGGTTTTTTGGCGTCAGTAAATCTCTCGCTAATTGAAAACTCGCAAATTGATTCTGGTCAGCTAGCAAACTGAACTGATTCTGACATAAATATCATAAGCTGAGATAATCTGTGCTTAATAACTAATATATGGATAAAATGATCATTTTATAGATTGAAATATTTTTTACTAAATGTAAAGTGAATACTTTAATAGTATTCATTAATCATAATTGACCATTAAATATTAAATGTTGTCCACCACCCAGGCCTGCTGGCGTGCCTCAGCCGACCAGCAATGAACGAGATTTACCTCCTGACTATTTCATACATCGTACTCGTCACATTTTTGTTGATTGAGCTGTCTGTTGCCGCGACTGCTGTCTTAAGGTATTTACTATTTTTAAATTAAGCTGAACGTTATATATTTATTATAATATTTTTTGAAATATATTATAAATCAAGATTTTGATCTCAACTTGCTCTTTTGTCACAAAAAAATATTAAAAATGTATAACTAACTTCCCAATCTGCTTAAACAATGCTGTAAACAGAACAAAGGTCTGTACTTACCCCACGAAGGAACGTGATTTCAAACCTTCTCGCAAACTTTACAAATTTCATTCAAAACGAAATTTTCCCCTGTAAAGCTTTTACTGAGCTTGTTCCGCGTATTACGGTACGAAGTGATTTTGTTTTAGATACTTGTATGTAATGTTTCTATGTAAATAACTTTTGGGTTGGCGGATGTGCTAATTTTCAATAATTTTCAAGAGAAATAAATATGCGCTACGTATACGAGAGAAAATTTAAATTTCTCTCGTATACGTAGCGCAAAGCTCCTATTATGATCGTGATAAGTTCATATCAACAAATAAATTTCACACTCAAAAATCAACCAAAGATGTCAAATTCAAAGCGATTTGAAAATTCTAAATGTAAATGGGACATTATAGCAAGGCTAAAACTTTTTTTATTAATTATACTTTAGTAATCTATTACCATATTTTGAGAATAATTTTCTCTGATGGAAGATCATAAGTAAGTAATCGTACATTTTAAATGTATGTTGATTTTTTTGTCTGACGGTACCTTTTTAACCTCAGTTTAGGCACAATTCTAATTTTGATTCTTTAAAGTTTTGTAGTAATATATTTAAAAAAAAACAACGGCTTTCTTTTATTTGGATTTACTTAACGTTCAATGTGGACACTACCGAATTCTCTGCAATCTGCAAGCTTAGAGAACTAGAAAAATTACACCGTTTTTTCTTTGTTAAAGATTTAGTTGGGATGGGGTCTTTATAATTTTTTACTGCTTACTCAACTATTAATAGGATATCGAATGATGCGGAAAATAATCAAGAAACTTTCTGTTCTAACCATACTATTGACTTCTTTTACCTGATATCTTTCTTGCGCAATTATTTATTTGTAATTTTTTTAATTGTCTTAAAAGTTTCATGTGTATTAATTCAACGTATTGCTTTAGATCACTAGAGATCAGCTCTGGCACCTGCGCATTCTTCACATATGTGACGTATGCGACCCTCCCATTGAGACTACATGAGGCGACAATTGGCGGATTTGCTTTAGCTACTGTCAATATTGGCGCCCAACTGATGCTGCCCAGATCTACAGATTCTCATGTAAGAACTAATAACGATGTCAAATAAATATTTATCTTTACGCTATATCCTACATAAATCAGGGTGGGCAGAAGAAATTTAATATTAAGACGCTCCGTTTCACACTTTCCGCACAATATTTAAGATTTTGCATAATGAGTGGCGGAAGTTGACACGCCCACGTCTTATTACAAAAGCGAGACGAAAAAATAATTCTTTAGCTTGAGTGGAGATCGAACTACAACCGTGTGAGTGTCAAACACATAAGCTTAACAAAAAGCATAATATTTTAATTAACTCGCTGTTCCATTTCTATACTAATACATATATAATTATCAGTATATAATCATCGTCAGTATTTAATAATACATATATATATATATATATATATATATATATATATATATATATATATATATATATATATATATATATATATATATATATATATATATATATATATCTATATATATATATATATATAATATATATATATATATATATATATATTTTATTTATTTATTTATTCATAAGCCATGCGATTACAAAACTATTATTCACAAATATTTCTATATTAAATACTGACGATCATGAATAAGGAATTGAATTCAAAAGTTTTATGTTTTTTTTACCAGACAGGCTAGCTGTCAGGTATACATTAAAACCTTATCCATTCGTGCACTCGCTGTTAATGCGGAAGCATAACAATGACACTTCATTTTACAATATTGTTCATTATATGAAGTCGGAATGACATTGATATACTTTTTATTATTTACTTTAGTTGACCTGTATGAATTCTATTATAAAATTTATAATCTTGGTATTTCCTTAAGAGTTTCGGTAAAGACTTCTTACATGCCTATTTACAGCTTGGGATTGTTTATCAACATATTGATTGAATTTTTGTATGCCCAGATCATCTGTAGCTTAGTAACACTGATTGCGTGCAATATTGCCGGTATCCTGACCCACTACCCACGTGAGCTAGCGCAGCGGCGTGCCTTCCTCGAGACTAGAGATTGCGTTGAGGCGCGTCTCGTGACACAGAGAGAGAACCAACAACAGGTATTTTTTTTGTTTTTAGCTTGACGCTTCATCCATCACTGCAGGTAAATCATTGCGAAACTAGCATTCAATGCTACTACTAGCATTCAGACACTTCTTTGTCGGCTTCCCATACAATTTCAAAATATTATGTGTTTTGGGGTAGAACTAAATTTTCTCTTGCCAAACCAAGTAAGCCTTTAAGCTAATTCAAGATAATTATATTGTCTATCTGTACTATAGTACATTAAATGTATTTACTCAATAAATATGCCGGGTGATATATAAACACAAACGGAATATGAATCTATGATTTTAAAATTTTTTGTACTGTTTGTACAAGCAATTCTCGGAATTGAATGACTCTTTATTTTGTACGTTAAGTAAAGTCAGGGCAGGCTATAATAGGTATTGAAGACTACAATACCTACTGCAGAATCCTACTAGACTAGCTGAATTATAAGCATTCATGAATCGCAATAGAACATCTAAACTATTAGAAATCAGAAAATGGCTTTTTAGTAAAAGTTGTTGAGCGTGTTAAGTATTTTTTTTTTTAAATATTAAAATCCAAGACCTGGAATATCTCATGAAGAACCAATTTCCCGATAAACAACATGAAATACAGAATTGGCACATTAACAAAAGTCATTTAACGTGTTGGACATATTTTTGTATAATACCAAGGATCTGAAACACCTGATGTATAAAATTGATAAGCTAAACTAAAAATAAAAGTATCTTTATTGATAACTATTAAAAAAATCGAAGAAATCAAATAAGTTTTCTTTGAGTGAGAATTTTAATATAGATTATGATTATGATTATATTGATACAAATTAAAATGAAGTAGAAAAATTTACTAATAAAAATTCACAACACGCCTCTAGTGTTAAAATAAATTTGTAAGGACGCTTTTATTGCTTTTCACACGGCAGCTATTATAATCAGTTAATGTATAGTCCGAACCAAAGAAATTACATCTAAACACACACACACACACACACACACACACACACACACACACACACACACACACACACACACACACACACACACACACACACACACACACACACACACACACACACACACACGCGCGCGCACACACACACGCGCACACACACAGTGAATTGGGGGGAAAAAATACGAAAATCTTTTGTTGAATTTGCATAAAATATTACAATAAAATTAACGAAATGTAACTACATCATTTGCATGTATGAACTTAACTTAATTAATGCTTATATCATTTTGTCGTGTTGTGGGTTGGATTGGGGATCCAAGGATTCATTACACAGTATTGAGTTCTTTGAGTAGAAAGTGGGTAACGATATGGTTTAGTTAGCAATTGCTTCCCGCTGCCTGTCTTGCTATATACAGGATACAGAGAACCGCATGCACGAGAAGATCTCCGATAACATAATATATATTTCATATACTAAAGCTCACTTGGAGGTAATTTTAGGTAATTTCCCATTTTGATTCATAAATCTTATCTATGAATACAACATACAGACAAATTAGAATTTCTCTAATATATGATTTCCATACAAATACAGTCAAATTTATCACCAAATTGTATTCATATTATTAAAATCTCACAATACTAATTTGAAAGCTGCTAAATACAGGCTGGTTATTTTACAGTCTAATTAAACCGTTTTTGGTTTTGAGTCCAGTACGAAATGCAGACAATTACTGTGTGAAACGAACTGATTAAAATATAGGTAAGAGAGTGGTATGTAAACGAGCACATTTCCTTGTACTCGGTCTAGACTGAAGTGTTTATAAATCTGGACTTTGCTAATTGCTGTTACAGTAGCGTTTTGTGTTTCTATATTTATTCATAGAGATGTATTTCAAAATGTTGATATTGAAACACTTTAATAAATATTTCTGTTGTAAATTTTTCATTTGTTTATTATTAGTCCGATTTAACTAAAATGATCATACATCATTGTGACCTTAAATATCTATGTATATTAAAAAACAGCAATTAATGAATAGTCATCCATATATATAAAACTCATATTAAATAAAACAGTTTAAACGGATTAATCGCGTATATTATCATTTTCTTTTTTTTTTTTTTGGAAACCCGACGTTTCGAACACTTTGCAGTAGTCCGTGGTCACGTGGTAAAAATTATAATATGGTGAAAATGATAATATACGGAACATCTATCAACAACATCGCGGAAACCAAAGAACACAAGCACAGCTTAAATTTTACAGCGCAGCAATCTAAAATTCAATGTGTGGGTTTCCCTTGGAGAATATAGGGGAGCACTATCAAATTGTTTCCCTAATTTCCAACAGGAACGGGGAAATGGAAGATTTTACATTCTATAGTTCACCCGAATTAAATTGAGAGCTAGAGCTCGTTGTTTATCTTGTCTTAGACGTCAATTCTGCACTTTGGATATAAGCTGGACAAAAATACTTGTAGAGATCTTTATATTAGCAGTAGAAGCCAAACATATGATTTTAGATGTTTGTCTGTCTATCTATCGGTCTGTCTGTATGATGTTTTACTTTGACACAAAAAGTACTAAACGGATTTTGATGAAACGTTTTTTGTTATATGTTTGCTGTTTATCCTCGGCAATATCTATGTTATAATTATATAGTAAAAGTCATTTTTTGTTGACATGAAAAAATTAATGTCTGATGTGGAACGGCCCAACGAAACATTAATATATATGACCCAACGGCCCAACGAAACATTAATATATATGAATGAACCGCGTATTAACAAGTAGTACAACGTGATGTGCACTTTATGACATTCGAAAATTAAAGTACTAGAACACCTTATGTTAAATACCAGGATTTCAAACGAAACTAGACAGGCTGGTTTATGCAACATATATCATAGATAATTCATATCATTCATATATTCATATCATAGATAATATCATAATTTTAAATACTAAAGCTATACTAAAGTATAGCTTTAGTATTTAAAATATAAACTAAAAGAAATCATATATATTATTTTACTAATATTAATATTTCATGGAACGATGTAACTAACAGGTCGTAAATCGAAATGTATAGAAGTATTTCTATAATTATAAAATATAAAATTTTTGTGTTATAGTACATTTACAGATCAAGTCAAGTCAAGTCCACCGTTTTTTAGTTTTATATATTACATACATATAAGTGATGTTTACCAAACTATTATAAGCTATATAGTATTAGTTAATATTGATTTATTTAAATTTGTAAACATCGTGAAAATCATAGATCCTATTATATATGGTACTAGCTTCTCCCGCAACTTTGTGTACGTGGAAAAGTAAATTTAAAGTTTCAGCCAAATTCGTACAAAATACTTTATATTGATATAACTTTTTTGTTTATGAACCGATACAAATAAAACAAACTCTAAATATTAAGTGAAGCTTAACGTAATAGAAATGGCGTCTTCATCTTAATCGGTTAAATAATTGCTGGTATCAGACAAACAGACAAAAGTTTTTACCAAACATTGTTTTGAGTTCATAAATGGCTCCCATGGCCTACAGAAGCCATTTCTATGTTTTACAGGTTACAAAAGTAAAGGGATTTATGGAACCATTTTAAACAATACAGTAATATTTCCTAGACCATTTAGAACATTAGATTTGTTGCCTATATATTGTAATTCAGATTAACCTTAATCGCTTAAAGTGATATATTAAGAACCTGCCAGGGAGCCGCAAAATCGCACTGTCGAAAGAAAACTCTAATTATGATCATATTGTCGTCTTAACAAATCTGAAATAAAAATATACTATACCGGCAATTTTTTAACTTAATAAATTAATTTATTACCTTTAAGCATGTTAAAGCCAAAGAAAGCGATACGTAGGCGGGGCGGACTCTTATTAAATGAAATAGGTTTTTTCAAGATTAGGTTGACTTTTCCAGTGACAAAGAGTTTTTAATTTGGTTTCCACAGCAATATATAAATGTTAGGAAAGAGCGGAGTGAGGTGAACGGAAAATCTGAAATTAGTAAATGCATTTAAATGTTCAAAGAGAGCAGTTATAGTTTTGAATTGGTTGCTCGCGAAAAGAAGGGATTTCGGTTATACTAAATATGAGGAATATTGGCTATTGTACGATTTAGATTAATAAAAATAGTGTGGGGATGCGGATACATCGGCCTAGTCCGTTTTAAGCTAGTCGTCAAGGCCTTGTCGTAGCGCGCAGAAATGCTAATATGTAAATATTCATTGCGAGTGGAACGTACTACGTAATGACTCAGCTATGCTCATTCGAATTTCAATTCTTTCTCGTCGCTCCGTCCTTTCCGCCTGACTTTTTATTGATGCGAATACAAATATGCAATTAGCTCTTGCAAGTTCAACGTGGTCGTTAATAGTAGTCCTCAGTAGTATATTTGAGCTAAAAAAAGTGCACGAGCTAATTGCAATATTACAATTATATTACAATGAAATTATTTCTTAAAATTAATAAACACTAAAACGCGAATTTATGTAGAAACAAATGTTTGTATGTAACAATGTACCTGATGAATCAAAATAAATTGATTATCGAAATAAATAAGCTAGTAATGGAGACTGCTTATGCAAGAGTACATTAAATTAGTTGTGAAATCTCATAATAATGTACAAATGCACGGTCAGTGCGTGCACTGTTAACTTGAAAGCCGTTGGTACGGCCAGCACTCAGAATTTAAGCACAGTTGATTCTGTATCCGATTGCCAATTTATTTCATTTGTTATTTATTATTTTCTATGTTCTCTTCTAGTTACATGTAACTATATGTAGACTGTTAGAGAGAGTATATATATATATATATATATATATATATATATATATATATATATATATATATATATATATATATATATATATATATATATATATATATATATATTACTTAATAAAGTTAGTTTGTTGCAAATTTTATTAATAATAAAATTTTATTTTAAGATACTAAGTCTATCTATGTATATAATTTGAGCTTTTTCTAGTATCATACCTACGTTAGTGCTTAACGCACTTTCACCACCAATGCAATGTAACAGTAGCGGGAAATTGTCGAACCTTTCGACTCTTGTTAATCTAAGCGGCACTGTAAATGATAGTCAGACGATGACGAGATGAGGATGCTGGAGAGCTTAATAGCTTATCGAGTGGTGTTAACTATTCAAATCATCAATGATTCATTTGTAAAGTCAGGGTAATTCACTTAGCGCATATTCATAGAATATTCATGATGTAACCTCAAATGTCACGACATTTAGATTAAAGTATTATGTAATATATATATATATATATATATATATATATATATATATATATATATATATATATATATATATATATATATATATATATATATATATATATATATATATATATATATATATATATATATATATATATATAACAGTACGGTTAATGCATAAATAAATTTAAATCGTTCATGTTTAATTAATAAATATGATTGTCATGTTTACTTTTTTATTCAGTCTTAATAAAAACTTAATGAAAATGTGACACAAAATATGTTTATAAATGGTGAAACTTTCATTTAGATAAACGTATCATTAAATTACAATATTCATTTTGAATAGAAAATATACCTTTGAGAATGAATATTATTATATACAACGTCTAAACTAAACCGTCTTGTCAGCGGCAGATTTGCAGATAGCCTCACCATCACAACTTGGGATGCTCACTCGGGTTCCAGCGTTAATCCGATTATAATGAAAGCGTGCAACGAAATCGTCTAAGGCGTGTCGTTTTATGTTGAATAGGAACGTCTGCTGCTGTCTGTACTACCCCGTCACGTTGCTATGGAGATGAAAGCGGACATTGCCAACCAGCCGCGACAAGAACAATTCCACAAGATATATATCCAGAGATACGAGAATGTAAGGTTAGTACAAAAGTTCTTCAGAAGCTGAGGTTGTACAAATTATTCTTAATTAATATGACCATATGTATATAATATTTATAGTCAAAATTTTTTATAAGTTTAGACAGCTTAAGAAATTATCTAACGTATTTGTTATATGTGAAATATATTGGCGACTTATAACAATTTGCATTCCATATGATCATGATATTTTTTTTATTTATATGTACTTATAAATATATCAATGTACATATATTATTTAATTATTAAATTTAAAAGAAAATTCTATTTAAATATTTTAGGCATAACACAAAATATTATTCTTATAGAACATGTATTACGTACACATATACATATATATGTAATTTGTTCCCATTAACTTGTCAGATAAATTAAGTTTTGGGTTAAGGTAAGGTTGGGCTTAGGGTCTTTACAAAACTAATCATCTATTAATAGCGCTGGGGATTACCCGAAATTATGTAACTTTCAATTCTACGTCATGTAGAATCATACGTTACTTGGAACGAAATAAAGAACTATGTCATGTAAAATATAATTTACATACCTTTATATGTAATGTTTACGTTTCAAAAGAAATATTTTAAACAATATTATTTTTGGCGTGTACAATTATGGAACATCCAGTTTGAGGAAAATTGTAAATAGAAAATGGTGGCGGCTTGTTAGCCTAAAATTTTCTCTCACGAGTTGCTCGAGGGCGTAACGTTTCTATGGTGGATAGTTTAATAATTCTGTATTTATCTAACGTTAAACGTGCCTATCGGATCAATTGAGTAATAATGATAACAATAAGCAAGTATCAAGCTTCAAATTTCAAACGTAAAAATTTCAAGCACGCACGTTTTACTATATAAACTTTACTATATTATCTTAACTTTATAATATATTATCATTTCTAAAATGGACGCTCAATCAGCTAATTGATATTTCAATGATTTTTTCTATACAATATAAAAGTGTATATGTTTAAAATGTGAAACATACATTCATTTTTGCTAACATAATTGTTATTTTGTATTGACTAATTGTAATTACAAAGTGCAAAAAAGAGTGTTTAATTGATGATTAAGCTGCTTATTGCTTGAGTGCTTTATTTAGCTGATAGCTTTAAAAAACTCGTAATTAAAAAAACCCGAAAAAATCAATAACAAAGTAAATAATCTCACAGTATAAAGATTGTACGTCGATGAACATTATTACTGAACAACCAATGAAAATCGCTCATTTTCGCGCCACTTACGCGTCAATGACTCTATTGGCTTCACAATTCTCGCTTCACTTCATTTGATGTTGGACCGTTGTGAACATAACCGGCCAAAATGATTATCCATTAAAATAATAATGCTTTTTTACTAAAAAAAATTATATATCACCATTCAATAATAAAAAAAATACATCATGAATTAGAGTATGGAGCGTAAGATTTAGCGATCTTTTTAAGAGTTTTAACAGATGACTAAGAATATACAAAATATATTCACACTTTAATACACCAAAGCGTAGAGTAGGACGGAAAAGATAGATTTTTGGTGTAAATATATAAATAAAAGTACAAGAATATTGTAGGTACGTGTAATAAAATATACCTATGTGAGTTTTTTTTTAAATTATCATATATTATTAGCATTCTCTTCGCGGACATCTGCGGGTTCACATCTCTATCAGACCAGTGCACTGCTGAGGAGCTCGTGCGTCTACTCAATGAACTCTTTGCAAGGTGAGTTGATTTAATTTTTTTTATTTTCTAATTTATGTAAAAAAATATCTTAAATTGATTTATGTGATATATACAATAATATGTACTACTGTATTATTACTTAAGCTGATTTTTTTTTTAATCTGTACAATATGACTGCGTCACGGCAGTAAAATTAACTATATTTATTTTTTCTCGAGAAATCACCCTTTCCACCATTTTTTTTTCTAAATAATGAGAGTGAAAACAAATAGCTTGGAAAATTTCAAGTCGTCTATTAAGATATTTTTAGATTATTGTAAAAGTAAATGGTAAAGATCTAATCTTAGTTATTAGTTTTTAGAAAATTATATTGATTCATATTTATATTTTCATACACAAATTGTACGTTGTATTTCTGTTTGCAATATTATTGTAACATTATTTTGAAACGCATCTGTCAAAAATGATGGAAAGCCACTTTTTATTTACACGATAGCTTTTATAGCTTTTGGCAGTATATTCATTGCTGTCACAAAGTGATGTTACTGATATGGCTGTCATTCTCTCCTTTAATTTTTGTCCCATAGTCGAAACTCGATTATTTATTGATTGAGGTTAATTTAAACATCAGATACACAGGGTAAAATATATTCTGGCATTTAATTAAATATATATTCAATAATAATATTATATTTTATATTCACACTCGTATATGCTAGATATAATATTAAATACAGAATTAAGTTTTTCATAGTGCGTATCGTTTCTTTTCCTTCTCGTCCTTTTCATGAACTGGGCGTAATAACTAGCCTAAGTATCAATTTTGCGCACTTCTAGCACTTTTTTAAAGGAAATAACTAAAAATTTTGTGGCAAAATTACACATTATAAGTGTCTAAGGTAACGCTGTCATACATCCTATATAATACAGATATAGCCTTCTACCTTTCTTTATAAATAGATAAGCAAACCCAAAGTATAAATAGTCAAGTAATAATAGCCAATAATAAAAAATAGTATACTTTAATTATTTTTATTATTCTATCTCAAACGAAAAACACATGTCTGTCTATCTGTCCGTCAGTCAAGACACTTTTTCAAAATTACGAGGAGGTATCAAGCTGATATTAATATCAAATATCAGGTCATCAAATATCAGTCTCTTGGAACACAGTAAAATCAAACTTCGAAGTCAATGCAATCACGATACGAGCTTATGCTTCGTATATATCGCAATTTAAATGACATTCGCCGCGTATTTAAAAATCGTCTAGAGTGCTTCTCGTTGATATAGAATTATTAAATTTGGCCAAGAGCTAGTATATATGGTATAAACAATGGAAAAAGTTTAGTTGATTTTAAACAAATTAAAGATTGTCAACTCTTATAAGTTATACTTTCCGTTGACATACAATTACGAACTTCGTACGGAATACTCAGTGCACAAGAAGAACTCGCACTTGACCGGTATTTTCTAATAGAAAGCGAATATTCATTTTCACCATTATAGAAACTTAAAGTACTTTAAATATTTGTGACCATTTTAGTGCAAAATATTTCTGTAATTGATATAATTTTTTAACTTAATATTTTTAGTAGCTCCAAATATTTTTTTTGTATTAAAAGTCTAGACAAGACAACTACTCAAAACTTTATTGTCTCGTAATCACAACTCTCTCCCTTATTTGTGAAATTTATTTTAGCTAAAAACAACTTCACCAGCTTTTAGAACTCTCCGTTTATAACTCGACGGACTCTCCCAAATAAATATAAAAAAAAAAAAAAAATATATATATATATATATATATATATATATATATATATATATATATATATATATATATATATATATATATATATATATATATATATATATATATATATATATATATATATATATATATATATATATATATATATATATATATATATCAATATCAATATCAATTGGATAATCGTAATAATATATTGAGGTATAAATTTACTTCGTGATTATTATACGGATTACTATACTCCCTATTCAGTATCGATAACTCTACCTGACTACAATCTATTGTGAAATTACCCAAAGTGTTGGAATGTTGAACGGGTAATTAAAAAACATTAATAGTCAAACTATGGGCATCATATTAGCTTTTTAATTATTCACTAAAAACGCCTTAAAGACCGATACTATACGTATCTTCTGTAGAAGTTGTAAGTCATAAAAGCACAATCTTATTGGATTTCATATAAAAGTCACGCAGCGTCAAATCATTTGTTAAATGAAAGCTACAAAGGAGGTCTTTTTGAGCCGCCAAAGAAGTAAGAAGCGCTTCGAAAAGTTACGCTTTGAGGAAAAGCAAAATGTAATTCGACAAAGCTTTGTGGTCTCCTTTAATAACAAAATATAAAATAGACAGTAAGTAATAATAACAGGGCGACTGAAATTCCCTTGATATCAAAAAAATATGTTTGAGAATACTTTCGTTTGACCACAACATTTTTGGAATGATAATGATTAAATTAGAATTATTGTATTTTACAATTTCTTATGGCGTAATAATTTAATTATATTACTAAAACTATTGTTATTTTTTATAGGTATACGATACGTATATATATATATATATATATATATATATATATATATATATATATATATATATATATATATATATATATATATATATATATATATATATATATATATATATATATATATATATATGTATATATATATATATATATATATATATATATATATATATATATATATATATATATATATATATATATATATATATATATATATATATAATGTATTTTATGTGTTATTAAGGAGGAAAGCGGGGAATGGAGTGTCTTGACCACTGGATTACTCTTATATATGGGGAAAAAGACATGAATCTATTTATTTATTTATATGTCATAGTCAGACATTAAATGAAAGGTATCAGTAAAATTGTGAGTGACAGTAAAAATCCCGTACCGCTCATAATTTTTCACCGCGTTTTATTGCACTCATGACGGTGTATACCTCAGATTTCATTTTTGATTAATAAACTTCTTACAGAGGCAATTTGAAGGTGAAATAAAATCAACCATTTTTGTAAGATATAAAGGTGAACTATATAAATGACAATATATTCGTGTATTGATGAAACAGGTATACTTATCGAATTACCTGTAACATAAAATAAAAATATTACGCACGCTCACACAGGCGGTCACATTGCCCCGTTGAATATTACACCCTTTCTAATATATCCTATCGATTTTCAGCCATATCTTATTCATAGAGAGGCTCTTCTGGCTATTACGAAAAATTGAAACATATCTTTCAGTTCCTTATCGTTTATATTTATAATGTAATTAAACATCAGATGGTATCATAAAAATACCTATATCATCCAACCATAATATCACGGGATGGCTTCTTAAACTTTTATTCACCATTTTTTTACAATCTACGTGCGTAATGCAGTATCTATCTTTCATTTAATTTTACGCTTTAAACTCGTTACTTTTTTATTGTGTAATAAACTGTAACCGAGATGTAGCCATATCGTAGCGCTTGCAGGTTAAAGGTGATCTACGGCGTAGCACTTGTTCCTAAATGTAAAAATAATGCATGAATGCAAATAAATCTAGATAAGATTTTGTATTTTTTTACTGGAAACAAAGTTCTGAATATTTTATTGGTTTGTAATATCATAATATTAGTATCTAATTACAGCTTATGTACTACTCTATCTTCATGGTTTTTATATTTTTTATTACTATTCATAATATTTTCAAGCCCATTAATTATATTCAATATTAGATTCGATCGCCTGGCAGCAGAACACCACTGCCTCCGTATCAAGCTCCTTGGCGACTGCTACTACTGCGTATCGGGACTGCCAGAGGCTCGCGACGACCATGCCAAGTGCTGTGTAGAGATGGGACTCGACATGATTGATGCCATTGCGTGAGTCTAATATGATAATTAATTGTTATATTTAAATCATATTTTTTACCTTTATGTTTTTAAGTGCTTAATTTTTGTACTCTATGAAATAATGTACTGTAAAACATATGGAAACTTTAAGATAATGGAATATTAATATTACAGAATATCCTTATAGTATGAAACATTACGAATAACAAGGTTTTTTAATTTTCTACTCTACAGGTTTTGCTAGTTTTTAATGTCTTTTTTTTAATTTTGAGCGCACTGTCTATAACTTATAGCAGTTTAATGCTGTTTGTAGTTGACTCTTGAGCAAAAACACGTAATTGCCACTGGGAGATAAAAACGAAAAGAGGGGTCGTGAATATTAATTATGCCGAAATAATATTTTTAAAAGCCGCAACGATTCTTAAATATTTTTTCTATGATGGAGTTAGGAGATCTATTTATATTTGAGGTGAATATCGTTTTATATAAATAAATTACGCTTTGCAAATTTTTTTTAATTAAATACATAGTTGGTTAGGTATTTTTAATTAATATCATACGGACATAACGCAGTAGATGCGCAGTCGTCTTTCATCATTCGCTCAACGAGACAATGGAAGTCATTGCCGGTTTCTGTATTTCCTATATCATACAATGTGGGGGAACGGGTCCTATATCATACAATGTGGGGGAACGGGTCCTATATCATACAATGTGGAGGGATGTGTCACCGTAGCCCGTTTCAAGCTTACCTTCAGGCCTGATGTTTTAGTGTTAAAAAATAGAGTAACGTACCTTCAAAATAAAAGTGGTCTACAAATGTCTTCAATATGTGGAAAAAGACCTTTTTACAACTAATTTTTAGCAAAAACAGACGATACAGAAATTTTGAGTTGAATATAATTTTAAGGGTTCAATATAAAATATAACTTTTGTTTGCAGCCTTGTACGCGAAGTAATGGCCGTCAACGTAAATATGCGCGTTGGCATCCACACCGGCCGAGTGCACTGCGTGGTCCTCGGCTTGCGCAAGTGGCAGTTCGATGTCTGGTCAAATGATGTCACGCTCGCCAACTACATGGAGAGCGGTGGTGTAGCTGGGTAGGAATTTGTCTAATATATTATTTTATACAGACAAATTAAACCGATATATATATATATATATATATATATATATATATATATATATATATATATATATATATATATATATGTATATATATATATATATGTATATATATATATATATATATATATATATATATATATATATATATATATATATATATATATATATATATATATATAGATACTGTTTTGTATACACTTTTAGCTATAGAAACTATATATGTTGTAAAAAGCCTATATTTCACGCACCATATAAACATTTGTATATAAAAACAATTTGTAACTTATAATTAAAGATAAATCACGTAAAAGTTTGTTTAAAACTCTGGATAGCGTAAATTATTGTCAGTCGTATTCTACTTTTGACAAATAAGAACGTGTATTCACATATCGATATGTTTGTGTAATGTTGTATATGAAATAAATAAGTAATGATTAATTACCCATCGTTAATTAATACGTTTGTTTCATTATAAAGACGCGTGCACATCACGAAGGAGACTCTAAACTGCCTTGGCGATGACTATAAGGTGGAGCCCGGCTTTGGAGGCCAGCGCAATGCCTACCTAAAGGACCACAACATTGAGACCTACCTGATTTTACCTGATGACACGAGCCGAGTGGTGAATAATATCGAAATTGTTATTTAATATCGAAATTCCAATACAAAATCTATGATATAGTTGATATAAAAAATTACATTGTAGCTTAATCTATCTTTTAATTAATTTAAAATCAATTTATATCAAAAATAACTGAAATTTTAATAACAAAAACTTAACTGGCACGCCCTGATGATCATTAAAGGTATGAATTTCGAAGATAAAAATATAATAAACCGCCAATATCATCTGTGCCGCTAGCCTATTGGCAGAAAAAAATTCTTTGTCTCGCCACATATGTAGGTACTCGTATATGTAAGTACGAATATATGAGTTTATCAGAATGAAAACGGAGAACAATGGCTGGATGGCTCACCAATGCATAGATGATAGATATGCCAGGCCGTCGAATAACGGTTTTAGCAAGCAATGCTATTCCTAGCCTATTCACCAACGGGCTAGCCTTTTGACTAGCATCAATCCTATGCGAACAAAAATCTGGAACAATTACTCGCGTGGCTAAATAATAATAAAAAAAAGTAATTGACTTTTCAGACGCTTTAAGGATTAATTGTATTATATTATTTTTGTATATAAAATTGAGGCATTCAAAAATTTTAATTATTTTTTTGAGCTTATGTATATACGTTGACGATATATATATGATCTATATATAAATAAATATATAAGCTATGAAGCATACAAGCGTCACGTACATGTAAGGTATATGTAATATATACGAAAGCAATAATATTTGTTGTATAACAATTAAGTATTTGCAAATAAGTTGAACACTTGAAGCTTATAATCGTATTTTATTTCTGATATATTTCATAAGACAAAAGTGCACAAATATTATTTTATATTCACAAGGACAAGAAGCCACAGCACTCATTCGCGCTAAATGGCAACATCTCCAAGGAAATGCGTGTAATGGGACACGGCTCGCAGCACGGCAAGCACTCATCAAAGTGAGTAAACCTGTTCACACTAAGCTTAATGAAATTACCACCACTAGTTGACATCGGTCTTGATGAACCAAATGGGTTTAATTGCTTATTTACCTTTTTTAGATACATATTATTACGATTTCCATCTAATAATTAATAGAGAATGTCATAGTTTTATATTATTTAAATAACAACTAAAACAAAATTTTGAAAATGCCACTATTTATTTAATGAAACTATTTATCTTGCAAATGACAATTCAAAAAATTGTAACTTTTTTGTACATTTAATTAATATTTATAGAGAACGTAAACAAATTTAAACGTAACGCCTCTTTGAAGCCGCCCAAGCGCTCTGATCATAAAGCCCTACTTGTTCATCAAGCTACGTTGAAACTCTTAACTTATTTATGTTGTTAGAATCTCAGTAAGGAGAGGTTCACACGCTTCCACTACCCAAAGATTATCGCATTAAAATTTTTATTGGTTCTCTAAAAATCTTTCCATAGTGTCTAAAAACTTTAACGTTTTTTATTTATATTAATATATTTTCACAGCACGATCAATATTTTCCATTAAGTCTATTATAAAGATTATCGTATAATAGGACTGTCGTCGCGCAGAGGCACAGCGTCTGCCTGTGGACGCGACTGTTTGTGGGTTCGATTCCCACTCGGTGAGAATGAATTGTTTCCATTTTCTTCACTCTGGCAACAAGGCAAAGCTCGGCTCAACACGCAATGCCTCGAATGGCGGAATGTGGGGAACAGAGGGTCCTAATCTCACTCATTGTCGTTCCAAGCGTTACAATGAGCTTTACACAATTGTTCATTTTACTTAATATATATATATATATATATATATATATATATATATATATATATATATATTATATATATATATATATATATATATATATATATATATATATATTATATATATATATATATATATTATATATATATATATATATATCTATATATATATATATCTATATATATATATATATATATATATATATATATATATATATATATATATATATATATATATATATATATATATATATATATATATATATATATATGTATATATATAGTATAATAATAATAAAAAATAAGTTAAATTACAGCCATGAATTGTTTTTATATAACGCGAACTAATTATTTTTTATAATTTTTTATAACTTAGATTTTAGATTTTGTTTCATTTATAAATTCTTTCTGTCAATTGAATCGTGTATCACATTTTACTAAACAGTCAAAATAAGAGTACCTGATTTGACTTACTTGTGACTAAATAAAAATGTTAATTTATTTAATTTATTAATTGACTTTTTTAAATTTATTATATGATATATAGGATTAAAAAGGAAAAAAATACGTATCTTACCCAATATGTAAAATAAATAAAGATTAAGAGAAAGAAGAAGAATTTATCAACCGTTTTTGTGCATTAACTTAAATAAAAAAAATGGTATATGTATATATATATATATATATATATATATATATATATATATATATATATATATATATATATATATATATATATATATATATATATGTATATATATATATATATATATATATATGTATATATATATATATATATATATATATATATATATATATATATATATATATATATATATATATATATATATATATATATATATATATATGTCGTTGTTATTCGTTATAATTTCGTTAAAAATGCCTAAAAAACGAATATCGAACTTGAGTTCATCATCAGCCAAAGTAAGAAGCAACAAACTTCTTCGCGTATCTGAACCACGATGTGAATGAGAAGAGAAACTAAAAATTCTGTAAGAAAGGAAAAGCAATTTACGAGCTAATGAAACTCAAGAACAATCTTATATTCGACTTGCTTTTGATAAAATGCAACATGCTAATAAGGGGAAAGTTGAATAAATTATAGCTCATGACAGAGGGTTGGCTCATGATCGTGCTCGCCACCTTATTGCATAGCATAATGCATCTGATGAACGACGTGTTCAACGATTATCACGTGATCGTCAACAACACACTCTTGCACGTTATAACGAATCTGATGAACATCGTAGTCAGAGATTGACACAGGATCATGAACATCATGAACACTATACATTTTATTTCACGCACGGGAATCTATATTGAATTGTGAAACTCGCTTAATGATCGATCGAGAACATCACACTCCTCAGCGACGTTCAGAATCTGCATTCAGACGCGATGAAAGTACAGGAAGAGCTGCAGCTAGAAATAGTATATATATATATATATATATATATATATATATATATATATATATATATATATATATATATATATATATATATATATATATATATATATATATATATATATATAGATAGATAGATAGATAGATAGATAGATAGATAGATAGATAGATATAGATAGATATAGATTTTAAGTATTTAAGAGGAGGAAAAGAGGAAATCCTGTTGAAGGTTATCCTGGTATTTCTATAGACGTGGTCTTTATTGGAATAGTATAAATAATCCTGGTTATACAGAATGTTATTTCTTACATCTATTATTTTACATTGTTATAGGCCCAATAACATTTTAAAGATATAAGAGCAGTTAATGGTGTGATATCAATCGTATCAAGCAGCTTGCAAAGCTCTTCTTATTGAAGATGTCTCCCACTGAGATGAACTTTAAAAGAAGCATGTGTTATGGATTTTTCACACAAACTAAGGCAACTTTTAGCAATTATTATAGTATTATGCCATTCTTCTGACCCTAAAGAATTATAGACAAACTATAGAAAATATTTATATGGAGATCATGGGAGAAATTTGATAAGGAGTTTTCCTAATATTGATTTAAATTACATAAAGAAGAGCTTGAGAATCGTTTCCTCATAGACTTAGAAAATACAATTATTTCTATCGGGAGATCAATATGGAATACCGAATTTACTGATGGCATAGAAAAGAAAATGAATTCAAAATTAATGTAGACCATAATTTTTTTAAGATATTATGAATAGGATAAACATGTTAGAAGGAGTAATGTTTTTATTGATTTACTTGGGAGCACTCCAAAAACTTTTTTAATACATTTGATATTATCTAAACTTAGAAGTAGTGGTAGAATAACACTTGCAGTAGCATCTTCAGGTAACTCAGCAACCCTTTCAATCGTGGTAAAAAGACCCATTTTCCAAAAAAAAGTAATTTCTAGATGTAGGGTATGATAGATGATGAGGAAATTAATTATAATAATGATATACCTATACATAACACAAAACTTGCGTGTGTGGAGCAACGGGTAGCGGCTAATATATATATATATATATATACATATATATATATATATATATATATATATATATATATATATATATATATATATATATATATATATATATATATATATATATATATATATATATATATATATATATATATGTATATATATATATATATAGATATATATATATATATATATATATATATATATATATATATATATATATATATATATATATATATATATATATATATATATATATATATATATATATATATATATATATATATAGTATTCTTTATTGCAATCAAAAAAAATAATATGTTAAGTACAAACATAGTTACATAATTACAAAAGGTGGACTTACCTCTAGAAGAGATTTATTCCAGCCACCCTGTGAAAGTGGGTGACACCAGTAAGTAGCGTAGTTTTGTATTATATTACTTATGTATATATTCATAAATCACTAGACAGCGTCTGATTGCAAACGTGACTATTCTCGATTCTATTTCTACTCGAAGAGAGATGAGACAAAGCGCGGCGTTGACTTCCTCCTTTCAACACGCAATAACTCGAAAATTGGGAGGAAAGTGGGGAGGGGAGTGTCTTAACAGTAAGTTCCCTCATCCCTTCCTACACTCCTTGTATGAAGAATATAGCGTGAGGCAAAACAATTAATAATATCTTAAAAATGTTCTAAAATGTAATTAAACTACACACGTTTATACCTATAGACCTAAAAGAAATATATAAAAACAAGAATAGTCTATAATAATTACGCAACTCTTGTTCCGAATCACAAAGACCGTTGAAACTTATCTTATTGCCTTTTCTTCGTTAAATTCCTTTTTGTTATTATTTTAATATGATAATTTACTAAAATTGTTTTGGTTCTTAAGGCTGCTTCTCAATTATTTCATGTTGGTAAAAGCTTGCTTCCGCTTACTGTATTTAAAATACTTACCTTAAGTGAATGTCAAAGTTATATATATGTATATTGTATGTATCTTAAAACGTTCAATATGGAAGCTTATTTTCTTTATATCGTATGTTTTATTTGCTTTTACAATTACTCTTTTCTGCTTTTTTTTGCTTTTACAATTACTTCTAATTTATATATATATATATATATATATATATATATATATATATATATATATATATATATATATATATATATATATATATATATATATAAGTACTTATGTGTATTAATGATGCTTTTAGTCGAATATTTGATCTAAGCTTTATTATAAATTTATTGGCTGTATAATATAATCATGTATTGTAGGGCTTTTTATTGATATTTGTTTATTACGAAGTATTCGGATTTGTTTATTCGTATATTTCGAAATTTTATGACCATTATATTACATGTAAGATATTTAATAATATTATTTATTAGCTTTCTTCAAACTCACTATACTGTTCAATACTACAAAATTGACTTGACTTGTAGTATTAAACAAGAATTTAACTTACTTATGATTTAATGTTTGTTATAATGTATTGTACGAGTATGTATGTATGTATGCATGTATGTATGTATGTATGCATGTATGTATGTATGTACAAAGGTATTCTATGTACTACTGAGCCTGAGGCATTGAGGCATGCAACGTCAAAACCTTCATCAAAATTAAGCTTGTGTCTTCTGATTTTAAATAAAATTTAGACTGATTATAATTTTAGTTTATTATATTACTTTTATATTTTGTCTTCATAAATGTAGATACATACATATAGAAATATATATCCTGTATTTTAAATTATCAAGTGATTAAAAAAAATATTTCTGCATTTTCCATATAGAGCGCACAGCGGTAAAAAGAAACTTATTAACATACATGCGTGAATTAGTTTACAATGAAATGCAAGAAATAAAATTAACACAACACTGTTGCTGCTTGAAAATATTAATTAGCTCGGCGATGTGGTACGTTGGAGGATTAGTGCATCGTAATCAGAAATCATAAAATTAATGGAATTTATGGCCAACACGCACTTTATTATCGACGCTTAGGGATTCGACTTTTCATTTTATTGACGCCGTGGCGGCGGAGTTGTATAACTAACTAACTTTACGGTAATTTCATTTTCGAAGGTAGAGTCTATGCAAAATCGTTTTACGCCTAGAGTTATTGCTTAACTCTCGAAAGACATTTCTGTTACTAGAAATATAATCTTTGTATTTAAAAAATAATCAATTTAGAAAAATCTACTTAAAGAACATATATTTATATAAAATAACTATGTAAATGGAAAGATCATATCGGTATGATGCCACTTTCCCCAATTTTCGAGATTGTCCAAAACCCAATTTGTCTACCTTAGCGGAGTCATGAAATTGAACCTGCAACCGTTTCGTTTACGGTCATAGGCCACGGCCACTACGCCAGGACAGGCTTGGTTAATAATACACTCTTAACCAAAATGTAAATTGATATTTTACCGAGAATATATTGCAAAAGGTCACCAAAATTAAAAAAAAAACCTTTGGTTGGAGCTTTCCAAACTTTATAGTTCAGCAAAGTATTCATGGATCGCTAACAAAATGTTTGCGCAACATTTTTTTTTTAAATACTATAACACTTTTAGTAATATTTTATAGTATATTGTCTTCGTCCTCACGCCGCTGTCACATTGTATGATATAATAAAAAATCTAGATCATGTGGTAAGTTACAGGCAATGTCTTTATTTTTTTTTTCATCTGCACCATAGTAAATATACTGCATTAATATCATTTTAATTATTAATAACGTAGATTCACTTGCCATAAGGCCACCGTGGTGCAGTGAGACATGGGTGGTGGTATCGATCACCACTCAACACACAAAATCTTTTATATCGACGAAAAACTGAGAGCGAAGTCTTTTGACCCTAGAACATCTCTGTTTTTCTGGTATAAGCGGAATAAATTGTGAAGATCATAAAAAAATATATTAATAGTGCCGTTGTCGCCATTGTTCCTCTATACTGACCCGAGTGCTATACCAAAGCAACGATAGATGAATTTAGTACATGTTGTTTATATTGTGTAAAAAATACTAGCATTTTTTAAAATTATGTAAGAATTACTTGCTTAAGTTTTAATAGCACAATATTAACATTCAACATCGGCAGTTAACGAAGTTTTGTGCAATTTGTGCAATTGCTATTTAATTTTAATGTTATGTTAATGAAACCTTTGAGAGTATTTATACATATATTATCAAGAAAATACGAGCAACTATGCTATATATGAAGCTGTTACTGCATTGCGGCTTATCTTCAACGCACGGCATTTTGATGTTTTAAAATTAAAAACATATTGTTTTCATTTTTCGTAAACATATTATTTTTGTATGTACAACGAAAATTGTAGTGTACAGAAATAGCCTGTTTAATCCTCTGTAACTGACACATGAGAGTCCATTGTTTGGAAAGTTAATTGAGGCCAAGCTATATATAGTTCATTATATATACATTTTGAATTTAAGTAATTTCGGTGGCAATAAAACCTAATGCAATTCCTCGAGTTTCAAATGAACTTTGTGCTTGACGTCTGCTTTTTCTCTGTAATAACATAAAAGAGCAAAAAAGTTTTTGTAAAATTGTTCTTACAAATTTTCTCAAGTAATACAAAATTTTGCAGCTCGAAGATTTAAGTATGGAAACTTAATTTGTTCCTACTTTAAGTTTCTATGAAATGAGTGGTCTTTAGTAGTATTCAAATGTATTTAAACTTTATAAATAGCATAGTCGAGATACATTTCTACAATTATTATAATTACATAATACAGTCAAATGTACATTAAAATTGGACAAGCTTATAGTAGGTACTTGTAATATCGTCTTGTTACTTTTGAGAATCTACTATTAAGGAAGTAAAATATAATAAATATCTATATAATAATTAAACAGAACTTATTAGGCAATGGCGAACCCACGACACCCGTGGCGCTATAAACTATGATAATTTTCTTGCTTTCGTAACAAGCTAAGCTAAGCGCGGCTTTGTGTTTTATTACTCAACTCGCTGTGTCGAAAATAAGACGAAAAGCGGGGAACAGAGTGTTTTAAACATTGGGCAACATTAGAGAACATTAGTGAAAAATAATGTTTAGAAATATATGATTTTAGAATAATTTCAAGAGGCGCAAACCCGCTACATACAAAATTACAAAATATCTCAATATAAACCAATATTCCTTTATGCTAGGATTGGAGTAGATACCAACAATGACAATAAGAAGCCGGAGGATGAGGTGAATGAATATCTGATGAAGGCGATTGATGCTCGCTCGATTGACCGCCTACGAGCGGAGCACTGCCGCCCCTTCACACTCACCTTCCGTGATAAGAAATTGGAGCGCAAGGTACTGTCACTTGAAATAGATATTTTTAGTATTTTATAGAATTTTATTCATTCATATAAATATTTACTTTAATAAAACCAGAAACATAATGAAAATCGTCAATATAAGTATAATATCTAAATATACAAATGAGTAATAGGTACAGTTTCACTTAAAAATAACTTATAATGGAAAAAATTAAAATTTAGAATTTAGAATTTAAAGGAATAAGGCAACCTGATTTTATAATTCTTATCTTCAAGTAGCATACAGCACTGGCACGTTGCCAATGTTCCACATAGACAAAATTAATACCCTTATCTTTTACGTGTTTCCTCCACAGGAATAAATTAGTCTACTTTAAATGTTGTAATTTCCTACTAGCGTAGTTTGGGGAGGCTTTGGGCAACATTTTACATTCGAAAAACATGTGAAATTTCCATAAATAAAGTTGTCGCATAGGCAACGTTTCACGTAGCATGAGCCACGTGAATAACCTATACATTTATAGATGCATAAAGCGAGCGTACTGTCCTAGCGTGAGGTCCAGTCGCCCGCAGTTCGGTAATTGCCTGCATCCGAATAATTGATGGCGATAGTGCTTGCAACACTCTGTATTTTCTCATATTTATTTATCTTACTCCAACAGCTATATATTACATGGACGTAACAAATGATACACTGCTTGTTATCTTTGCGTAATGATGCAGAAAATAATGTACTATTATTCCAATAAAATGGGTATAAAGAATGACCATTATGATTTTTACAATATCCTGTCCTGATGGTATTTGCTTTTCCTTCGGGTATAGAAAAAAAAAGAAATATTAACTTCACTGTCACGATGATCGTAAATTTAACATCAAGAGAAAAATATTTATATTGATTACAATACAAAATGAATGACTCTCGCGACAAAGCAGCGTTGAATATTTAATTAAAAGCTCGAATTCAAAGAAAATATTTTTGTTCATTACTGATTGCATTTACGATGTTAATTAATAAATTTATTGACAGGCAACTTGTTCAAAGTAGCCCGTACTGAGGAAAGTATACTTATTGTGTAATTCTTTTGGTTTCGTGAAATGACACTTACTATACTACAATATAATATATTTTGATTAAATTAGAATGTAGACACTTCTTTTATTGTATAAGTTGATAACATGTAGTTATTGCGATACTCTGAAGGATCAAAACAACACTAAGTCGATAGACCAACGTGACTACGTTTATCCCATTTTGGGATGGTTCACATAAAAGGGTACATTTATTATTATTCGTAAACTCTATTCAAGATCACGAAAAAGTGTTTGAGGAAAAATTGGATTTAGAAACGGGTTAAAAGTTGTGAAGTAAATTAGCTTTTTCATTTTGGTGGGCTACCACCAAGGAGATTATAAGTGTAATGCTTTTTTAAAACTTTCAGAATAATTAGAACGGCCCGGGGCTTAAACATACACAATTTATCACGTAATTATGTTGTTCCAAGTTTAGCGTAAAATGTCGGCGTTTTCATTTTTCAATTTCCATAGGAAATATTTATTTTTAATGATTAATATCACAATTTCTATTAATTTTTTAATACAAAACAGCGGTCGGAAGTATTAACTAATCGAAGTTTTAAATATACAACTATCAGTACTGACGCCATCTAGTCGAATCACATGTTATTTCTTTCAGTACACGACGGAGAGGGACAGGATGCTCAAGCTATACTTCATTTGCACAACTATACTGTACCTGGCCGTCTCCGCTGTACAGCTGATAATTTTCGACCTGTAAGTATAATTTTTTTTATAGGTAGGCGTACCTTAAAAGGGACGAACGAAAACCTTATATCATCTTTCATTATTTGTCCATCTGTCTGTCTGTCCGACTATATGTCCGCCTGACGTTGCCGTTATATTGTCGTTGTCAATGCAGTTTTCCTCAAAATGAAGTCAAAATCAAGCTGAAATTAATATGATATATCCAATTCCAAAGTTCAAAGACTACAACGGACTTTAGACCTGGATATTTCAAAATAAAGTTTCAGTCAACACAAACAAAATATACAAATCTTAAAATTATAAATTTATAGGTAATATACATCACAGAATTTGATAAGAAGTGAGAACATTATAAATAAAGGCAAAATTTAAAAAAACAGATGGTAATTTATAATATTATCACAGAAATAAGCTATCACATCACATATATTTTGTAGTTAATTTCATAGTAATTGAGTATATACACAAATGTAAATTGCACGGATCCCTGAGTACGCAATTCTAAGTAGATGGAACCCTAGTGTTAAGAAACTATATTCCCCTAATTAATCGGAATCTTAAATTTATTTAATAGAGATTACGTGTTGTTTAGCGGTAGTCAATGTCGAGCTTTATATGCCAGATTGGGAAAATTAAATCAATTCATTCCTTCGAGTTTGAGGATTGAGCCTAGAAATCAAGTTTACAGTTGAAATTTGTCTTATTTTAATAACTTAAAAACAAATATATTTCAGCACGCCGGCTGTGATTGGAACCATCGTTGTATCCGGAGTAGCTATCTTCAGCGCAACATACTTGGTGCTCAGCATTAAATTTCGAGTACGTTCATATTATATTTTTTTTATTTGACTTGTTTCTATCCTGATTTGTAATACTTCTGCCTATTCTCCTTAAGTTTATTATATAATTTAGGGATATGTACCCGATTTAATTTCAGCGCGTCTCGGCCCGTATCAAGAGACTAACAACAATTGTGCACAACAACCGCACGGTGGCGCAGCTGTTGTCCTTCCTAGTGGTGGCTGCAGTCATCCTTCAGATTAAAGTTATTATGGTATTGTAAATTATATATAATATTATTTGAAAATTCACTTTAGGGCATCCCCCGAAAAGACGTAAACATAGAGCATGTCACTTCCCACATTGCATCCATTAAACCACATTTGGTAATGGAAGACTTTTGCAATTGGTATTAAATATGCCTGTGTTAGATTTTTACTTGTACATACTTAAGCGCGCAATCCTTGAATAAAATATATACCCACAGATAGCATTATTGTACATTAATCTTATTATATTTAATATCTTCCATTTAGTATTCCCTGAATAAACAAATAAATAAATAAAAACGTAGCTTCCGCTGAGGCCTATATTTTAAATTTGAAATTTCAGGGCATCTACATGGTTGAGGATAAGGAGAACTTGCTTTCAAAGGATGGGACTGTACAGTGTCCGCATGATATCAATGAGGTATTATATTTAAAATTTTATCTACATATATAAATGTTATTACAAATAAGTTTTCCATTCAAGAATTTTTAAAAGTGGGAAAACGAACTATCTTGACTACAACATGAAGCTGAAAAATCTCATACACATTATATTATATATAGTATATGGGTACTATATACTTTTCTTGTAAAATTCGTCGTTTTAATATTCACTTTTAATTTTTTTTCTTAGTATTACCTGCAGCTGACATTACTGGCGATGTATCTTTGCGCGGTTCACCAAATCCTCATCACGGCGGTAAAGACCATTATTCTATTGGTAATCAGTGGAATATATGTGGCCGTCACCATCCAGAGGCACTTCTACTATAGAGAACACTTTTATAACGTCCAGTAAGTCGTTGGTGTTACTCCTTTCATTTTTTTTTTATAAATTTTATTTGAATGTACAAATATTACTGAAAAATAAATATAATGTAACTTGATACAACACCCTCAAAATTTTTAAGCTATTTTTGATATATTTCTAATAGTAAATCCGTAAATTAAATAATAACAATATTTTAATCCAATAAGGCACAAGTGTGAAGTCGATTGGAATCAGCATTGGACAAACGTCGTGGTGGCTCTGGGCTCCTTAGTGGCGCTGGTGCTTCACTCACAGCAAACGGAAAGCACATATCGCCTTGACTTCATCTGGAAACTACAGGCTAATGGTAACTTCCATTCTATTACCAACGAATTTTCTGTAAAATGGCGGCAGATATAAGATCAGAATTAAGCACTTGAAATATAATGTATTGGTAAAAAAAGTAAAAAACTAACTTGAAGTAATATTATATATTCTCAGAAAGTATGCATATTTTATTTCCTGCTGTTTATTGTTACAGACGAGAAGGAGGACATGGAACACCTCGAGGCATATAACAGGAAACTACTTGCCAACATCCTGCCAGAGCATGTAGCCCAGCACTTCCTATGCAGCGACAAGAATATCGATGTGAGTTAATAAGCATTATAACGTAACATAGTAGTAACTTTAACAGAAAAGCTAATGAGCATAAAATGCATATTATAAACAGGAGCTATACCACGAGCAATGCGAGTCAGTGTGCGTAATGTTCGCGTCAATCCCCAACTTCTCGGAGTTCTACGTCGAGCTGGAGGGCAACAATGAGGGCGTGGAATGCCTCCGCCTCCTGAACGAGATCATTGCTGACTTTGATGAGATCCTAGCGGAGGACCAGTTCAAGTATATTGAAAAGATCAAGAGCACTGGTGCTACGTATATGGCCGCTTCTGGTAAGTAATCCTAGTACTTAACTGCTTTTGATTGAGCCTTAAGAATTAGTAACATGGAAATTGGTAATCATAATGTTCATGTACTTTTGACAGGCTGACTATATTATACCAAAAGGTATCAAATATCATACATATACGAGATAACTGCACGTTACACTAGATTCTTTACTACACATGGGTCACTAACTCTTATTTTGAATATTTTAGGACTGACTGCTGCGACTAGGGACCTACGAGGTTACCGCCATGTAACAGCGATGGCGGACTATGCACTTCGACTACGTGAGCAACTGCAATATGTCAACGAGCATTCATTCAACAGCTTCCGCATCAGGATAGGTAAGATGTTTCATCTTAATGGTAAATATACTGTTATTGTTTTAATGCATTGCGATGTGCTGCGATCTAAATGCGAATTGCATTTTATTATTATCGATGCATTTACTACTTTTAGTTGTTGCTGTAGAGTTTGTAATAGTTTTTTTTTATATTTTGATAGGTATCAACATTGGGCCAGTAGTAGCCGGTGTGATTGGCGCCCGAAAGCCACAATATGACATCTGGGGCAATGCGGTTAATGTTGCATCGCGAATGGACTCCACTGGCCTACTAGATCACATTCAGGTTGTTATTTTTATTGTAAAAAAGTAAACATGTAGACTATTTTTATTCAACTTGTTTTAATAAAATTAAAAATTTGTTGTAATATGTAAATAATAATTGAAAGCTACAAACTTTTTCATATTTAATAAGTGCAAATGTATTTTTATATTTATGAAATGGCCCTGCGACGATGTGGTACCACAATTACTTGACAAGATATAATTAAAATGTAATTGTAACATATGTTTTTATGAATGCTGCGTGTTGCGAATTTTATAAAGCCACTGGGCATTCTATTTTTTGCAAAAATGTGAATATATACAGCTATTTTTCAAGTTATTATAGCCATGCGAATCTTTAAGGTGACACAAGAAGTGTATGACATCTTGTCGACGCGCGGCTACAAGCTACGGTGCCGCGGCACTGTCGATGTAAAGGGCAAGGGTAATATGATCACCTTCTTCCTTGATGGCATCGGCGAGACACCGCAGGCTGGTGTACGAGACATCTATGCTGTAAGTTTGTATATTAAATAAAAAAAGAATTATAAATGACAAAAATATTAAGTAATTCTAGATCATCCGATCCGATAAGAAATCATCCAATACTATTAATGTAGTGATTCATGTGAATATTTCAAATTCGAATCCAAGTTTAGTTCTTTGGTAAATTTCCTTCCACGAATATACAGATATTGGCGAATTAACTGACCTTCTCTTCTCTTTCTCTGTCACCTTCGTGTATTTAAAAAAAGAATTGATTTTATTACACATTAACTCTAGAACCCAACGCCATCAACATCTGGCGTCTGCATTGACGTAGACCGTGACACGCACGATGACCGCCAAATGGAGCACCGCCCCCTTGACACCCTGTCTGAGGGACACACAGATGAGGATGGTGGACCATCACCGCGCACCTCCATCCCGAAGGGTAATCAAAATCAAAAACTAATTTTTATGTGCAACAAAATAACTAAGTATGAATAACTTTATCCTAATTACATACATCTATTATGGGAACAATAAAAACAATTTCAGATACCACCAATGGATCAGCAAGTCCAAAGATGGCAAATGGAGGATCTGCGTCGCGAGAAAGTCTTGCAAGTGCCGTTCGAGCGCGAGTTCTACGCCGCCTCGAGCGCCCGCTGTCGCTGGCTGACACCACACCACTCCCCACCCTATTCTCCCTTATCAACTCACGAGCATATTCAACAGAGCTGGGAGCTGCATTCCCACACGATGAGGCAAAGAAGAATTTCTCACTCAACGATGTCCAACCAGTTGAGACCAGGAGCAGCGGCGACATCGAAGCTCTCCTGCAAGATGGTGGCCCCCGCCGCGCCGCCAGTCTCGCTGACTTCCTCTTCAGAAGGAAGCAACCACGATCCTCGACCGCCCCTGTTCACATCATTGAGAACCCAATGAATGCAGTTTAAAGAACTACTTATTATTAAAATATGAATTCCATTGTGTATCCTGAATAATTTTATCGTAAAAGAAACATTCAGACAGATTTGTTCACTCACTTTTTTAAGCCATCTTTTTCAACTCTAATTTATTCCGTTTTCATATAAATTCTGATTCATCTTCATATCATTCAGCAGGTTAACTCGTATCAAAAATATACTACAACACAATTTAAGTACACAATGGTAAACATAAAAGTGAAATTTTAACGGACAAACAACCCGGATATGACTCGATAAGTGATGTCGCTTATCACCTTGACTTGACAATTACTTTCAAATTTGACAACACTTCACGGATTTAACAACACTTCACGGATTTGACGCTAACTTATGGACTTGACGCTAACTTATGGACTTGACGAAATCCCAGATTGAGATTCTTTACTAATATCAAGACTGATTACAAATACTGACAATGAAGCTTACAACGCTGTTGCGTGGCAACAATCTTGTTGCGTGACTTTACGAATTTAATGATTTTAAATGAGGCGGACTGGATTTTATCAGGGTTGTGATTACGTCTTCTATGCGAAAACATAATGTACGTATAGAGTCCGCTGATGTCAATTGAAAAGATGCCACTTCTACAACATTTACACAGTGTACGCGTTTAAGAGGAATGTAAGGCTTAGGGTGTGTATATAATTAGATAGGGTGGTTCATAAGGAAATGACTTTCAGAGACATTCAAATGTTTCTTAAAACAAAAGTATTATAATCTAAGTATCAATATTGGCCAATTTTGCTAAATGTTAGTGTCGATCATTTTCTAAATTAATACTTAATTGCATATTATATTAATGTTCCACAATTGTTTAACTAGCCCCTTCAAAAGATAGACTGGTGAAATCGTTTTTTGACATATTTACAAAATTCTGATACATATGTAATGAAAAACAGATGGCACTATCTGAAAAAAATGGCAGCAGATGGTTCGTAGACTTGGTATCAATACAATACAGATATTTAAAAAATATTTTGGAGGGGATGCACATATATTTAATAATATTTACATATATATTACTCTGTAGGCTTTAACATTAATGCTTTGGTATTTCGTATGAGTAAATTGGTATCATATTGGAAACTACTTGAATTGATTTTTAAACGTCTCTTATAATTCGACAAACGTGTTCGTTACGTTTTAACTATTATTTTATATACATAAGCATAAATGCTAAAGTTATCATAATAAATTTAACGACATTATTTATTAATCGCAGAAAATTCATTTCAGCTTATTAATATATATATATATCTATATATAACTATTTAAAATGAGCTTATATATTGTAGAAGCTTTTGAAACGTAATTAAGTAGCGTCACATAAAACAATAGAAAAAAAAACCAAAAAAAAAAATAGCCAAATGAATGTCTATTTAACCGTAATAATTATAGCCGATATATCTCCATAGGTTACTTAAATATATTACTCATTCAGTATTCCTTTAAATTCTCAATGGTTTAATAGTTGTTAGAGTATAATAGTGTTTCTAGATTTAAATTAATCGATTTAAACGTATTTTCCATACGCCTATACGTACATATCCCACTCCTTAAAAGACCAATATAAAATTTCAACCCCGCTTTTCATAAGAGTTAGTATAATTTTATTAATATAATTTTGAAGCTAAAGCTCAACCAAAGGAACAATCTCAACATTAGGTAGCTACGATGAGAGTAGGTGCGTTAATTTATTTGTAACTTTGTATATAATATTCTACTCAAGGCTAGCTCTAGATTTTGACCATTAAGTGGCGTGATATTATACCTAATTTATTATCAACTTCCATTTATTGTTTTGTAAGTTTTCTAAATAATTGTGTATTGAATTTGTTATGATCAAATATTCATCAATATCGGTCGGTAAATATTTGAATATATTCTTTAATATATATGCATTATAAAATTTATTTTCTTGAGGTTCTGAACAAATTGGATGCCAAATTGGAAATTGTTCAATCATGTAACATGTACAGTATTTATGGCATAGCTTTCAGTATAAGAACAAAGTCTGATTTTTTTATTGTAATCTTGCAAACTATTGTTAATTTAAATTCCTAATAAGTTGTTTAAATTAATTTTTGCATGCAATTTCCCGCGTAGCGCGCGAGAACATAGTGTTAAGACACTATTCTCTGCTTCCCGCCCAAATTGAATAAGACATGGTGTGTTGAGTGTCGCCACCCAACACCACATTTTGTCATACCAACGCAGGGAAATGAGGACAATTAATTCCCCACTGGAAATCGAACTCACAATCATCGCAACTACAATCAGCTACGATGGAATAAATATTTGTATACATGTTCAGTTTAAATAATCACAACATAACGAAGTGATCATGTTAGGTAACAGGGAATTAGCTTTTTATCTAATCGTACTTATATATTTTACTACCGAGAGCTAACATTCTGAGACCCTTTATATTAAAATATGTAATTAATAAAAAATAATTCAATTTAGGCATATATTTACCTATTTTTCGATGTTCTATACATATTAATTAAATCCCTATGAATAAACTTGTGCCAATCCTTCTTGAGGGTAGAATTTCAGTATTAGGCTGCAATATTATTAATATTATCCTTAATAATTATATATAATTTTAACATATCGCAATCGCCATTTTTCATTTCATTTTAATTATAGAATTAGTGATAAGTACGTAGTAGTCTGTGAGACAAAATTTACATTTAATCTGTTGGTTAGACCATACGAATATTTTTAAATGTTTCAATTATTATCTAACAATTAATATTATGCACATCATCGATTTTTGCATCGTTTCTGTAAGTTATTTTATTAATAATATCTCGAATACGTACACGTATTGTTACTATACTTTTTACTATTGTTTAACTACATTGGTTTTTAACTAAATTTCTAGCAAAATTTGTTATATCCCTCACAAACATACTACAAAATATATTATATTCACGTTTATAAGTAAGCAAGATTTACAAAATTTCGTATACCACCTCTACATAATATAAGTTTTTATTGGCATAAAAAAATAATGACCGCAATGAAGTACTACCTACATATATAAAAAAAAATACTGTGAAAATACTAAATTATGCATCAGGACGTGGTTTATCGGATGAATGTACTTTCAGTAGTTTGAACAATATCTTACATACATTACATAATTAACCAATTTAATAAATACTAATATATAATAGGTACCCAAATGTAATTGTAGTATTTCGACGTTCTGTAGATTATTTCGTATTCCACAAAGTTGCATTTATAAACACAGGTTATATTAAATAATTGGTGTCGTATTACTATTCTTTATACACTTGTAGGATAGGCAAAGATTTCGTGTTTTAAGAGTTTATCGAAATTATGTAATTGAATGTGGTGTGAGATGGAAGCAACGGGAGCTTTTCCATGTGGAGCTTCAACAGTCGGCGGTGAATACATTGAGGTTGTATATCTTAGTTAGATTGATCATTCTATTCGAACAAAATGTTCTTAATGTCTATTATACGTAGTTACCTTGTATTATTATTATTATGTGTATGACCATTTTATGAACGTAAGCGTTTTTGTGGCCTAAGTACTTATATTTTTGTCGTGATCAACTTTCGTATGTGGATTGCCGTAACACACACATAATATAGATTTCAACTTCAGCACTTTAAACTGGATTGTATTCTTCAATTTGCTAAACACCTCGCAATTAGCTATATTAAAACAATAACGATATGAAAATTCCTCTATTATTATAGTATACTATGATTTCATTCAATCCCCACAGATGGTTCGTTTTATGATTTTTTTAAGTGGTTTTGTATTTTGGCCATATTTTTTTGTAATGTTATTACATATTCTTGTATGATTTGTATATAAATTGTTAATTTAATGTAACTTTAACAAAAGCACAATATTTTTTTTTTAATTATAATGTTTTAATATTATTGTTAAAAGTTTCAACAGTAGTGTTTTAATTAGATTTTGAATGGCAATGTTTCTTCAATTGTGCATTCAACGTCTGTTTTGAATTGTTCTAAATGAATTTCGCGTGTTTGTATTACTCGTAGTTTAGTTTATAATAAGTTATGAGAGATAAGTAATTTCCACGTCGACGTTTACGTGTTGAATGGTTACTGATGCTAATTTATAATTTCATATATATATGGCTGAAACCATCCCCAACCACAGTTGTATTGAAAGTACCGATGCATGTTTCGATACGTTAAGCAAAATATATAGTGATTAATCCACAGACAAGTTCTCTTTTGAAAATATTTTAATGTATTACTCCTTATTTTTTGTTATAAACATATGGATATATATTTTTTTATATGATTTACATATTTTAGTGCTCAATATGTATCTAAGGGGTGTAGCCTCAAATCCTCCTACAATCATAGTTTTAGCCTACAATTATATTTTTTAACTTCTGGCAGCCATAATATATGTAATCGCAAATATAAGTTAATATATATATATATATATATATATATATATATATATATATATATATATATATATATATATATATATATATATATATATATATATAAATATAAATGATCTTGTGGAAATTTCATATCTCTTACCATTATTACTACAGTGGTCATGCAAGTAGCCGTCATCGATGTATGGTAGCAAGATTACGTATTTAATGTTTTATGAATATATTTAGCATGTGTAACGCCTTTCTGTATATGTATACATTCATAATAAATAAATGGTATTACGTGTATATGTGTATTTTTTATTTTGAACTCCTTCCTAAATTCTCCAGTAGTGAGTACTTTCATTAAATATTCATAGTTTTATTTATTTTAGAAATCTACAAATGACTACTTTGTCTAAGTACTTTGTCTTTGTTTACTTTTAGTAATTACAACTTACTAGTTTTTTCTATAGGACTGGCTATAGCTTAAATATAAAAACGACTTGTCAATTCCAAATTTGTTATTACAATATAAAAAAATGATGAAATATTAAAACAGTGAAATTTTATACTTATAATATTTTCTATAGCCAAGTAAAGCTTTGTTATACAAATACAGAATTTAAATAGTACAATTAGTAGGGGAGAGCGGGGCTGGTACCTACTTACAATTTTATATTATGGTTTTATATTTTTATTATTAACAGACTTAAATTAATAGTCTTTAATATTTAACAAATCAATAGTTTTCATGATATATAACTGAAATATTATAATATATGCTTGCTGCCGTGCCTTAGATGGTAGTCCTATAAATTCCAATCATTGAACCAATCTTTGCCAGCTTTTCCACTGTTCTTTCTGGCAGGTTCTGGAATGTCTTTTATCGAATATCAAGGTCGTGTACATATTTATTGACACCCGTATTGGCTGCAATGGAAAGTATTAAAACTATTTATGAAAAGTTCACGTTTTTTTAAATTTCCAGAACTTTCTTAGATGCCAGTTCATATACTTACTCCCATGCACTATTTTATATTACCATTTGCAGTTCCTGTATAAAGGTATACTTATCTATGATAGAACACATTTGATCATAACACTTACTTATACAAAAAAAATAGTCTTCTACCCACCAAATTTATTGGTTCTTGCCCTGAGGTGACTTTTCTACTTCATCAGTAACAAGAAAGAAATTAGTCAGTTATTAAATTAGAATTAGTTACAAATAAATAACAAAATATTACTATCAATAAAATAGACTTTAAATTGAGATATACTATAGTTTAATTTAGCGGATAAATAAATTTTAAATCAATTTATTGCAAAACACAAAAAGCCCGATTACCTGTCAATTATGACAATTTAGGACACATTCCGCTGTGTAGATATACATGTCTAGACCGAATATCATATATTTTACTTATTCTTCTTCCTCTTCAATTACTGAAAACTTTCAGTCGGTCAGCTCTGAGTACTTTTCGTGTCCGATCCCTTGTGTTTCTTAACCACGATTAACAATAACATTGCAATAATTCGTATCTTGAAAGCCTTATTATTAGGTGTCCTAGAAATACAAGTTTCCTCTGCTTGATAGTTTGCAAACATTTGCATGATTGATCAATCCAATTACGCAATACTTAACTACGCAATTTTTTTCATCGATGAAATTGCCAAAATACGACTTTAGGTCCACATTTGAAAAGCTTCTATCCGTTTTCGGGACTCTTAAGCCAAATCTCCTTAAGAGTCCAGGACTCATATCCATATAGAATAATGGGCCAGATGCAGCAATAACGAATATGCAGATAGATTTTGAGATTTCGGATTCTTTTTACACATCACGTTAATCCTTACCTCCGTTAAAACCAACCCTGCTCTCCCCTACTATTTGTTATGGTTATGAGATTTTCATGTTGACGTTTAAGCGCTACATTACTTCAAACCTTTATTTGCTATAATATAAAATTTTTGTGTACAAGTTGTCAACAGCTATACATTTTGAATGAGTTGAGGACTTTGTAAAGGTAGTGTTGGTAGAGTGGGTGTGGATTAAATGGCTCTATATTCCGTAAGCAATTAAAGTAGTAATAGGTTTATAGACTTTTATAAGTTTCTATCACAAAACTACAAAACCCGCCAAGTTCAAATGTGTAATATGGTTCTGGTTTGTCGTAACCTGGTTTTACTCTAGATTTCATTTTATTTTTAGGTTTTAGAACTCCATACATTTTTACACGTATGTTTTTGGTGGGATTTCATTTATAGTCACTTTGGGTATATTATTATTATAAAGTTTGTCAGGTGTCTCAGAAGTAATGCTATATTTTCTTTTTTTTACGTTTGTGATATTTTCTGTGTTTGCGAGTTTTGCTACATTTGCGAGTTTTTAATATTTGTGTCCATTGTTATCGATATAGTAATCATCATATTTTTAGATACAATATTTAATAATTACTTATAACCTGACTCGCACTTAACCATTTTCGATTTTTTGATTTTTATCTTTACTTTTATACTAAAAACTAACTTTATGCCAAATTACAGTTTGCTAGGCCTTTTAGAAGTAGCAAAACATTTTGATTGTCTGTCAGTGAGTGACACAGTCAGTGAGTACCGACTTTCAATTTCCTCAAGTCTATAATTTTTATTCTATGGCAGCTACATTAATGAAACTTGGTAGTTAGAGTAAGTACTGAGCACTAAATATCATTAGGTATGTAAAGTTTCACTCAGATCAGTCAATAAGGTACATAGATACAGTGAGGTCAAAAGTGGCTTCAAGCGGTTAGGGTGAATAGTGCACGGTGTGCGCGCGCAGCCTGTGCTTAGAACTTAGCCGGCGCACTGTCGTGTGCTTTGATATATCATAGTATTCATAGGCGTCTGGTTTGTTCATAGATGGTCCAAATAAAAATGTGCTAAATTCATATAAATACGGAGTGGAATAAAACAGATTGATAATGTGCCTGTAATTTAAAAGGTAAGGGAAGATTTCTTACAAATTTAATAAATTGAATTTTTAAGATCACAAGTCAGTCACGAAGGCGTGAGTTTTTTGATCTCAATAAAATATAAGAGTGTATATCTAGAAGTAGAATTTCAACTGCGTACAATTGAAATTTACTATCTTTATCCATATATATATATAATAAAAAGATAGAAAAGTCAAATCTGTACGTTAAAGATTTAGTAACAATATTATATTGGATCTGTTAATATGTCTACAGAGAAGTTAAAAAGCGATTTAGCAGAATTTTTACCTCTGTCTATCTTGCTATATATTTATCTACACATTTGTTCTCCAATTACGTAATACTCGACAGAAAATAATGAACTTTAGAGTATTCTCACGCTGTAATGTAATATAACTAGAAAATAAAATGCTTACAGATGGTACGTTCAATAACATATATTTATTTGAAAAATATTGTATATGTAAAATGGTCATTTATAATACATATGTTTCATGCAAGAAACATATACATTCTGTATACGTTTTATAAACGAGGCCATTCTGCTTAAAGCGATCTTTCTAGCGACCTCATACAAATATAATATTTGAAAAACATGGTGGTGTACTTTATATTTTAACGTCAATAACTAAACATAAAAAATAAACTGTTGTTACTAAAGAAGCTAGTTAGTATTTTTTTAAAACTTTCCGCTTAGAAACTGGAGTAGTGTGCATACATATGGAAGTATTTAAATTTTACATCGATGTCCTTCACAGAGTTTCATTATTTTTATTATTACAGCGAGTGAAGTGAGCATATCTTCTTATAGGTATATTAAGGTATTATATAATGTATTGCTATATTACATCTAGTTTGTTAATTTTTTTTATAATATTACATTTATAACTAATTAATTCTGATCATATTATCGAAGTGATAATATTTTTTTGACTAATAATGCATAAAACCAAATAAAAGTACAAGAGTAACATATAACTGGACTACTCATGGTTTATAAGATCGATATTTCCCGTATCCCTGAGGTGCACGGGACATGCGTGGCCCGACTTTTGCAGGTATTGATTATTCGTCCCAGACAGGGAGAGAACGCCGAGCTGTGTGCCGCTGAGAACTAAATTTTCCTGAAGTACTGCTGTTGAAGAAAGCTACTAAAATGGTAAATATTTTTAACGTATTGTCACTCGAATATTTACAAAATTAAGTGAAATATATTTTAAATTGAAAGCTGTTCATTTAGTATTATATCATATCACGCCCACATTGTTTATAAGGTTATAATGAAATATATATTTTTGTAAGGAGGGGCCAAGTACCAGTAAAATGCACGCTGCAAATGCTAGTGACGAGGAGATGGAAGCTGAACAATCATCTACAGTGCCACGGAAAAGAAACTATCCGGAAGACTCCGACGATGATAGCATGTCTGATGGGTCTTCCGACGAATATGAGGAATACTTTCGTGTTATGAGGCGAGCGTCTGGTCGCCGATATCTTGTGGGAGTGGTCGAAATTCCAAATGCTCATTATGGTAAAAAGATGAAATTGAACTGCGGGCACTCAAGGAATAATCCTGACTTCTACGATGATGAATCATCAAATAGCAGCTGCTCAAGCTATAGTAGCCTATCTGATGAAATATATGTTGAACCACGATATGTTGCGCCAAACTCTGTGAATTATCCCAACATCCACGAGCCCGATGACGAGCCAGGCCCAATGTCTTATAACAACGCAGATCATATACTACATGGATACTGGATTATATTTTCAAACGTGCAAGGCGGCTGGCCCTACCCCATTGTGAAAATATTTCTACAACGCCACGTAAGTTAAAATAAACTGTCTAAAATTGCGAAATATTAAATAATTTTGAAATGAATTAGGAAATAATTAATGAATTAAATAAGAAAAATCATTATTTTGAAATATTATTAAATATCTACTGTATTTAAAATTAAAATATATAATGAAAAAGAATTTGTCACAGAAATAATATAAAACAAATATTTGTCGGCCATTTTGTGTGTGAAATTTTGGCGATGCATCCGCGAATAATGCGTGCGCAGCTTGCAGCGAATCTATCTCCGTCTGTTGCATTGATATTAAATATAGGCACCTGCGATATCATGATGTTGCGATCAATACGGCCTTTAAATTTAATATGAATGAATATTTAAATATTAACCCTTAAATTAAATTTCTTGACTTGACTTTAATTATCAAAATTGTAATTAGCGTAATATTATAATTAGAAGTTATTGATAATTAGTAACCCGCTCGCAGGTTTTTCCCGAGCGGACTTCACGATTATTGTTATTTCGTTATTTCCTGTTTTGACGGGTTTTGTTTCGACTTCAGTCACAAACATAAATATAGTTATTATTTTTAAGTACAAATTTTAGGGCACGATAGCATCATAATAAACCTATTATTTTTAATAAATATATATTTGTAATGCGCATAGTTTAAAATATCCTAAATATTCAATTTTATTTTGGCAGTTGAAGGTCGACGCCATAAGGGGAAAGCCGTGGCCTGGAACAGAGCCTGGTCCAGATGACTTCCGTCTTATCGTCAGCTTCAGTTCTCGCGAAGAGAGGGACATTATCTTGGAGGAGTTGCTTAATACTTTCGGCGGCACTAATTTTTCGTTTATTACAACAGGTAAAGAAATATATAGGTACATTTTTAAATGTAATTACTTAATTAGCGACATTATGCCCAGCAATGCTATACTTATTTAATTTAAATTTTAAAATATATTGAATTACTATATTTTACAATATTACTTGTAACAACTTGTATAAATATTTTAGATAGGCTGCCGATTGGAAGCTATGATTTTGACAGGGATGCCGAAGACGAACAGTGGTATAGGTATAAAGGAGTTTCTATATAATTACAATTTTAGTAATGAATATCACACACAATGTGCATTTATTTATTTTTATTTTCTAGCGCTGAAGTGCTTCGTCAAGGCTAAGGACTATACTTATCCTATTTCCTTACGTAATGTTGTCTTCGGTCCCTGTTTTTTTGGTAAGAATGCTTAAATTCTATAATGTTTTATAAATCATTTCTATCATACATTTATTTTTATTTATAATTTTAATGTTTTACAGGTCACATCGATAGGCCATGCACTGATGGAGTCATTTCATTTTTCGAATAAAGATCATCGGACTAATGGCATGTTAAGGAAGGAAGTTAAGTAGCTCAAATGAAGACTGCGCTTATATTTGAAGAAAGAATTTGAAAATGAGCTTGTAAGACTGAAAACTGATTTCGAATTAAATACAATTTTTTAAATAAAAAATTGTAGCAAAAGATACATTTTTGATGATATCTTTTGTATACCATTAATTTTATTAATATTTATGTATGCTTTATTAATTTCTACTTACTTATTGTATACTACTTTACATTATTACGCTATAATTAGTTTTTATTATAATAATATAATATTATATAAATGTATCATAATTTCTCAGGCAATTATTTCAAACGCACATACATACCTATTATAGAATTTTATATATTAGGAGTGACATTAGTTATGCGAATGCTCTGCCAGATCTGATGATATATAATATATTACGAAAAATTTAAATTAAACCAGAAGTGCATATCTACCAGGTGTCAACCAAAAACTTCTCTACTTTATGTATCCACTTAATGTACGCTTAAATGTTGTAATTGTTATGTAACCTATGAGACTTATACTTATATTTATATTATTTTCAAAAATCCCTTTGATGTAGATACTGATGCATTGAATGTGTCCTGCAGCTTTACTGTTAAACAAATTTGTTTCTGTTTATAATTTGTAATAAAACATTTGGAGGTTTGACCTTGTTCAAGTATTGGTGTATGTCGTAAAAGTAGTATTTTATCCCAATAACTAATTCATGAATTGATGTCGTAGAATAGTTAATACATGGCATAGGGTACCTATATGGGTGAACAAGACTCTTTAGAATTTCGAGAGGCTTTAACTATTTCCTATAAAAAGTATATATATATATGTACATATAATTGCTGGCTATAATCGTTTTGAATTTAATTCATTACTGTTTTTTATGAACTTTCTACTCCGGCTTCCATTTTTGTTTAAAATTATTTTGAATTTGAATTCATGTTATATATAAAGTTTAATAGTTGTTTAAATTTTATCTAAATTATAATAGCAAAAGATATATTTTTTGACGTCCTTTTCTCTATTAAAAACATGATGGGCCCATTACTTTTTTGACTTGTGCCGTCCTACAATTCCGCCAGTGAAAAAATATTTTAGCATTTCATTTTAACAATTTCACAGGGATGGGTATATAATTATTTTTAGTCTATTTAGATTTAAGTATATACCAAGGGGCAGACCTAAACCTGAAACATTAGTTTTATTTAAATACAACTGTCAATTGCAAACTTTTGCGCTAAATCTAAAATCCCATTTATCTTATACCCTATGTACTTATTAAATTATATATTGCCTCTATTAGCGAAAGGCACTAACATAATATGTCGTAGTCACTTTCCTAGTACTTATCTGTGTCAAAATATTATGTGTAGGATTTATGTGAATTTATGTAATGATTGATACAAACGCTATTATTAGCGGAGTGTCGCGTAAGTAAATATTAACTTACATATCTGCATATAATGTAATGTTTAGACAATAAGAACAATATTTAATCAATTACTAAATGTATACCGTTCTTAAACGGCCTTTATTCTAACAATAAAGTTGGAATCAATAGTTTGTTTCTTTTTTACATGAACATTGTACACGACACATATACTCGTTTCTAAGTACAAGCTTACAAGTTCAAGTAGTAGAAAATATTATATATAAAAAAAACATTTCTTATCCTAATCGTATCTTAACGGCAATATAGCCGGCGCATTGTTTACAATCTTTTTTTTCGAAAGGGCTGCTATACTGCTGTTTAACCTTGAAGGATTTTTACAGCGTCACCCTGTCGGGAGGAAAAAGTGTGACCCCTCTTTGAAGAAAAAAATGACTAGCATCATGGGGTCTTGATAAGGAGGATGCATAATTCTCAATACTATTCGAAGGATTTTTTACGTAATCTATGGTGTATCGCGCGAACATAACACAAACACAGTTCATAATCGGACGGATCCAGGTGTTATAAAATATCAGATTGTTTCGAAGTGACATATTAATCCAGTTCCAAATGAGTAGGTAATGTACCCTGTTCATGACGTACATGGATTTGATTCTAACACAAGTTGTGGGATCGGAAAATAGTTTCTCTCCTGAAAGGATCTATTACGATAATTAGCTGTTTAGCCTGGGATTCTCAGGGGATTGGTTTGGTCTACAGGTAAATAGTAGACACGTTCTCGTGACGCTTACGTGGAAAGCGTACCGCTACGACTTTCTCCGGGTTAATTGTCACTGGTGTAGGGCATGTATGGAAGTGGGGAGAGCATGGAGCCTTGTGGTACTCCAACAAGGTACGTTTATCTAGTTGACAATAGTGTCCCTTCTATTCAGTATCAGAATTTGCACGAGAGTTTAATACTGTTAGCCCTATAAGCTTTGACAGCGACATTGGTTGGATAGGGAAGAGAGTACTCTGTTCCTGAGAAGTAGCAAGGACTATCGTGTCCACTTGAGAGGAAACCAGAGCTAAGCGTTATGCCAAATCTTATCGAAAGCTTTGTTTAGATTCTGTTGAGTCAGGCCAATATGACATAAATAAATATATATATATATATATATATATATATATATATATATATATATATATATATATATATATATATATATATATATATATATATATACTAGAATTATTAAAATTTATGACATTTTTGTTCCATGTTTAATAAATATGACAATATTGTTGAGTTTTTTTATTTCCTTTAATGTTATCAATTTATTTTATTATCTTCTCCTAATATAAAGAGAATATAACAAAATAAATTGATAACATTAAAGGAAACAAAAAACTGGTATTCATTGTCACTTTTTTGTATTATCTTAAATACTAAGCACTTACGTTATTAATAATATGTTATTGCTTTTATTACGTTATTGCAAATCTTGATTATCAATAATTAATTGCGATTGAAATAGAAGAGAAAAGAAAAACAGTAAAATTATTTTGCATACTTTAAGCAAGAATAGTAAATATAATAAATAATATGATTTCATAGGTACCTATTTAATAAATAAACGTCAAATAAATCAAATAAAATTTCTTGAAAATGACCACCCAGTATGATTAAATACTAAGGAAAATGGAAACAAAATATGAAATTTTTCAAAAAAAAATTATAGTGATAAATTTGAATTTAACACAGTAAAGCTGAACATTACAATTCACCACAAAAAGTCTATGTATTCTTTTAAACATTTTAAAAAAGGAACACCAATGTTATTTGTTAATCCTGTAATTATGTTAGATTAACACATCACTCAATAAATTTAAGTATTTTACTTTATTTTAAGTATGCATTTCCATTTTTATACGTGAATTATGAAGACAAATCTTTTTTAACAGTAAAATAATAATTCTAATATATTTTTTTTTGCTGCTGGCAGCACTAGCCCAGCCAAGCCAAATGATTATATAGTGTCGTTCAGTCGATAGTCGTAAAATCTTTAATCTGTGGTTTATTAAAATGGTAGTAGTGTGAAATTTTTACTAATCTTAATTTTGGGAAAAACTTTAAATTGTACCGTTTTTAAACTAGAATTTTATAAAATTATCACAATGGAGTGGACGATGCCAGTCAATGAAATGCTGTGTGATCAAATCACAAAATTGAACTATTCCTTTATTCCACCCGGATTTCACGGAGATGTCCGAAGCGTAAGGTAAGAAAATTTACTGTTGTATAAAATTTTGATTTGTTAAATAATGTTTAAGGTACTCTATCTTAATATTTTTACACGAAAAACTTGATTTAAATTGAAAATTAATAGGTACTGCATTGGGGACACGCCCTTTTTCGGTACTCGAGTTAGACGGTAAAACCAAAATGATTCTCATATAAGAAATCATATTTAAAATGGTTAATTTCTTGTTATTATTTGAAGTGTCCAAGTTACTGCACTTGATATTAAAGTAATCTGCCATATTAATCACTAGTGATCACAATCTGCTCGTGATTTCGTCCGCAAAGACTTCCTGATTGATTATGGTTATCGTTATTTTCCAATGGACGAGTAAAGACAAAAAAAATAAGACATTATTTTGCAAATATAATCACTTGCATTGTTTGAAAGATTTTATTTTAATTTGATGGGAACTAACATTGTTTTATACTATGTGAATATAAAATTATCTACTTTAAAAAATATAATAATACTGTTCTTGACACCATTTTTATATTTCACTTAATATAACACTACTTTCTCTAAGAAAAAAACTGCTTTGAAGCACAAACTTAAGAGTTATGTAAAAATTTCTCTTTAAAAGAATTATTATATGTTCATAATTACTACTCTACAAGTCAAAAACCTGAGACTTTTTATTTAAGAACATTATTATCTATTAAATTGTCAATATTTAAATGATAATAAGCACAGTTTTTTATTTGATATTTCTTTTTTTCAAAGGGTGATGATGGAGAGTTTATGCAAGGTGATAGATGCACTTGGTGAACAGTCAGCTAAAGCACAGGGATTGAATAAAGTGATAACCACAGCAGAGAAGCTGCGCAACTCACCTACAAATATCTTGTACCTGCTTAAAGACACAAAGGCCAAAGGGTAAGTGATAGTTCAAAAGCAGAAGCAGTAGCGAGAGGTGTTACAATGAAAGCGATTTGCTAAAAGATCTTTAAAGAACTATTTCTATTTTATTTCTAAAACATACTTTGAGGGTGGCACTAGTATAATCATTTTGTTAGGTAGTGGGACAAGCTCGGCTTAGACAGTGGTAAGTGTTGATGCATTTTAATGCTGCTCTGAGCTCCTCTTCCTGCAACGCGATACATGTGAATACATGGAATGCTAAGTAGATTCTTATTATATTTTCTTGTGAGTCAAAATTGAACATTTGTTTCTAAAACAAACTGACATCCAGCAACGGCATGGCATCCAGCATTTCCGTCAAAATCAAGCACATATTGTAAATGTAAAGCTTATATGCATCTTTCTGGCACTTATCTATTTCAATACATTTATTTTGTGATTTATAAAAACCTTAACCTCACCTTTCAGATATTAATATATATATATATATATATATATATATATATATATATATATATATATATATATATATATATTATATATATATATATATATATATATATATATACATGCTATAATTTTGCACATGCTATATTTATTATGATATTCCATGTACTTTACTAAACATGCTTGAACAAAGCTATGGTAGCTTGTTATGTCAATGCAGTCAAAGGGTTAATGCGAATTAAATTTTTTGTTTGTTCATTCCTTGGTTTATTTTATACTTATCTTGAATATACTTGAAATTCGATACTTTATTGAAATAATACCTGTTCAATAGAGACTAAGAGAGTAGCGATATTAATGATTTAAATTTTATAAGTCACTTTTATAGTTTATATATTTGGTCAGTGTTGTTTATAGTTTATATATATCATAGTTTGAATTATGAGTTAGTATAAGTGTGATACCCAGTATGATTGGTTAAAAGAAAATACCATGGCATATATACTGCAGGAGTACTGTTA
>JAXRJS010000003.1:2472500-2481934 GCA_037127375.1 Dione juno
TACTTGAAACGCTTAATTTTAGCTTGGAATTCATATTTACCATCTAGTTACAAATAATGTCATCCTTAAAGAATTTTTATTAAATTTTGATTAATTGATACTAATTAAACTAAAAAGTGAATATATTTACTATTATTTCATTTTTGTGCAAAAAAATACAAACAGAATAGTAAACATTTTAAGCATTTAAACATTAAACATTTTTTCTTTGCAATTAATCAAGTTACTAAATAATTTTATTCATAAAAAAAAATCATTCAATATTATTTATATATAAGTAATATTTAATTAGTAAGTAATTTTGGCTGTGTGGCATTACTTTGCCACATATCTGTTACCATTCACAGCATGTGTTTAAAATTATCAATGCAGCATCCTGTTTCCATTTCCATTCACTTTGAGCAGCATAGTGAATTTTGATGAAATATTCTCATAGAATTCCTACCGTGGCAGCTACATTTATAAGTCATTGACTATACCTTTGGTACCTTGAAGCTATGATTGATCATCAACCTATAAAATAAAATTAATTGTTATGGTTAAGAAACATTATTAAATAATATGATATTTTTTAAAATACATGTTTAAATAAAATGTAAATAAAATAAATTTTCTCTGATATTATTTAAATGTAAATAAACACTTTTATATTCTTTAAATCCACTGAAATGATATTAAATCTACATTACATATTTAGCACTTTGTTCAGTTATTATTTAACACACTTACATTAGTATTCAGTATACGAGTAACTTGCCTTGTATTTGTGAGTTATAATCATCCCTTTTTTTTGAAATGGTGCACATTTCCTCATATTATCCTTAAAAAAATCTGGTCACACTATAGTTTACACATTTGCAAATGCCCTATGTAATAAATTATCTAGCCCACCGATGTTCATTTCTACGTTTTATAGGCTTAGACTGTATGCATTTTGCAAAACACCGAACATAAGAGCTAGTCCATAGCATTTAATTAAAGTTTTCACTAAAAATATATCAATATAATTTCCAAAAAGTTACACTTTCGCTATTAGTAAAATTCTATAATTGATTGCAAATTTTGTTGTCATTATACCTGTCAAATGGTTTCAAGAGTACCAAAAATTAACAATGTAACGAATTGTACTATAATATTTAGTTGTCATTATAAACACTCAATAACCGATAGTGCTAGGGAGTACCAAATGACGTTTACCAAGATTCAATTATTGGAGATTAGTTTCAAGAGTAGCCCCGCTGGTGCGGCGTTCTGCAACGCCACTTAACACCTCTGCCTACCCCACTAAATGGTGTGAACTAGCGAAATACACCGGGAAGCTAATAAAACTCATAATAACACAAGTGTTTTCGAAGACTGGTTATAAAATGAATAATAGACAATGGATAATTACGTGTTTCATTACTCAAACGAGGCCAGCCAGTACGGAGATGAGATAAAAATACCATACCATATCTCAAAACCGTAGCATTTTCTTATGCTTTTGTTTTCATTAATTATCATATATGCGTCGTGACTATGCCATAGTATTAATATGTATAGTAAACTATTAACAATAATCTTTACGAATCTAGGATTTAAAAGTGTCCCCACGAGAGCTGGCGATTGACGGCCCCTCTCCTAAAATGGAGAGGTTTCTGTGCAAAAACTACGGCATCGACCGCCTCGTGCGCCAGAACAACAATTTTGCCATTTCACCGCAATTCTTCGCCGCGGTTCCTGAAATTAAGTAAGTGATAGAAAATTTTATATTCTTTGTATTATTTTGTGTCCGTTTTATTCGCACTGTCGAGGGTCATGGATTCAATTTCCATTTGCAATAATATTTATGTTTGTTTATTGTTGATATGTTTGTATACATTAACATCATTTTAAAAGTAGTTGTTTTGTTTATATGTGTATGTAAGTTAGTTTTACAATTAGACTTTTTCTCACGAGAATATATATGTTTGGTCCTTACAAGGCTGCTTGACGTCATCATACTATAAAAGTAGACTTATGCAATGTGACCTAATGCCAATTTCCCATTGGCGTGGACACGTCTCCCTTAGATAATAAAACACAATATTTCATACATTATTGTAAAAAACAATTTGGATTATAATGTAAGAAATATTTAATGTCATTATCATAGGAATCCAAACCAATCCAAATCAAAATCTGATTAGTGAACCGTGAACACAATGAAAATATTTATTTTTATTTTCCTGTCATTTAATGTCTTTACAGACCCCCACCGAGGCGGCTGCGGCGCTCTATTATATACTAAATGTTTGCACACTTGCACTGCCATGATTCATATATATACATATACCCTTTATTCGTTTACTGTACATATTTAATTCAGAGGTCCAATAGTATTTGAGCATATATAACTATACTAACTTATCATTTATTTGGAGCCCAAATTTCTAAGACAACAGGCTTGCATTGTGTTGTAATATGTGTGTAACAATCTTGTTGATAAATTCAAGTTCTTGAGTTCTTAACATGTAACGGCATGTTTAAATATGGTACTACTTAACGACCGTGAACAGAGACCGTCTATCGACTTAATGCAATATATTAATAATCTTATTTATATATTCTACTATCAAAATAATTTAAATGCTTTATTAATATAATATGTGTATATGTTAACCCTTAATTACTTGCGTTTAAAATTACGACCCTTTTGGGATCTACGTGGACCCCAATCTCATTATACTGACTTATTAAGACAGTTTGTTTATTGCGAAATAAAAAAAAATGAATATGTTTAATTAAACTGATATATTTCGTTCTTCTGCGTGTAATTACGGGTTATAATCATCATTGTTTCCTCATGTCATGCTAATAGTACTAATGTAATATATATAATAGCAAGTCGGGGAGGAGCACACCGGTTGTGGCTGCGGCGGTCGGACGATTTGCCGCCCACAAGCCGCCCTCGGCTATTGCCAATGTAAGTAAAATACATACATACATTACATATTTACACACATACTTACATACATACACACATACATAAGTACATATACAAATACATACATACATAAGTACATATACACATACATACATACATATATACATACATATATACATACATACATACTTACATACATACATACATACGTACATACATATTACAGTGACAATTTCACTACAAATAAAGTAGCCTATGAACTTATGTGTTGTTATGCTCGTAATCTCTAGAATAATGCGTATTCAAGTAAATATGCGTGAAATTGGTAGAGATACTAAAACTAACCGGATGCTGTTCTTTTATAAATGAAATGGATTTATACCATTTTAACATTCATGACAGTAAAGAGGCCGTACAAGCGCTGGTCCCCATTCGTCATATTATTTAACTGGAACTTAAACTGTGACGTCACATTTTTCAGGTGATCCACGGTGATTGCTTCCAGGATTCCAACGGGTGAGTTTGTCAATATATGTTATATGTAATTACATATTTGTATAGTTGCATAAGGACATTATAGTTTGAAGGCATGCTTCCATTTATATATATATATATATATATATATATATATATATATATATATATATATATATATATATATATATATATTTTTTATTATTTATTTTTTTTTCTTTTATTTAAATATCATAAGAACTTAATTTTATTTAAATGAACATCTTCCATTTCTTTTTCATAAGCTTTTTTTTAGTGGACTTTCTGCTTGATTAATTATTTTTTGTTTCACAATTTCAGCGCCATTAATAATGCCATGGCGGATTATAGCAAACATCTTAAGATACATGAGTAACGTATTAGCTGTATACATACCTATTTATTATTGTTTATTTGATGTGAGATATGATGAATGAAGTTAAATCGTTGTTTAAAACCTGGCCTGCACACTTTTACTACGTATCTTCATTTTTGGACGCAGGTCCGCTTAAAGACACGATTTAAACAATAATTTATAATAAAGCTTCAGTATTCAAGATTTTGAGTTGTGGATATGTAGATAACTTGCCATTTAAGGTTTTTAAAAAGCATAATATTATATATATATAATGTCGGATCACTGAATCAATGTTTTTTTTTTATTTGTCATTTTTTACTTATAAGTAAGTAACTTATAGCAAGTTGCAGCTGTCGTGTCGCGTATATTCATACGCGTTTTAATATAGATGATTATGTTCGGAGCAAACCGGTCTATAGTTCGTTCTCACTTCGCTAGTATATAACATTCCAGGACATTTCCTTCTTAATCTCATTCGTGTCTTCTGTACTCATTAAATCTTCTACGTCTCTGTCACTGTTGACAACTTTTGATAGTATTCATTAAATTGCGTTGTGAGTAACATACATATTCCACATATTTATCTGAATTGTATGAATCTCAATGATATGAGAGATGTAATATATTACCAAACTAATCTATTGCTAGCAAATAAGATGGAATTTAACCAAAAAACTAAATAATAAATTGACCCCTTAACCCTTCAAATTATAAGTAAACGTAAAAAGACACGAGATGTATTGTAATTGATGCACTGTGATATGATAATATTTTAATTTAATATTTAATGAATAGTTTTTAAATTGATCATTTTTCTCATCAAAATTTGTTCTTTATTCCGTACTCGTAATGCATTTATTGTTCTGCGTATTAAGTGTATCGTGTATGTTACAGTAAGTTCGCACAATCGTCGTTATTGTAGAAACTCATTTTTTTATTAAATAAATATACACTTTTTTGTTTATTTAAGCATGAGTTTTATTTATTAGCTCTAATTTTACCTTTTATTTGTGCTTTTATTTAATTTTCGTTCTGCAATGCTTTAACGGCTGGACGTAGGTGTGTGGTGCGACGAGAGTCGTTTGTTTTTATTTCCCTGCTCTGGTAGAAGTCGTCTTGTGGCGTGGTGAGTTCCGTCACTAACACGCAAACTCGTCTCGAATGCGGCGAAAAGCGGAGAAAGGAGTGTCTTGATAGATCTCTTTATTTTGAGGATAAAAAGTTAAGACGGAAAAAATACTTTTCTAGTATGAAGTAATGTTCCACAATCATTGATCGATTTGACTGTTCGACTGAGATTTCTTTTCAAATATTTTAATTATAAAAGTATATTTTTACATATATACCAAAATATGTGTATATAAGTACATGAAATCACGAATCGATTAGATTTTGTAATCTATCAAATACTAAGTTTCATCGACAATTAAACAAAATAGCAATTGTACCTAATAGAATCTACATTACACTACATGTGTTACATTATTTTATAAAGGAGTTCAGAATCAAGCAGTCCCGTAGCTGATGTTGTAAATGTGGTTCATGGTTCTGATTCTGAACCTGAAACACCAATGAAAACAGAAGATAGCGTTGTGCTAGAAGTTGCGCGTAGCAAGAAGAGTCCGGAGAGGCCTTCCACTTTGAAGGTGGAGCCGGTGGTGGAGGCCGCGCCGCCAGCGGAGCTGTCTCCCGAGGGCTCGACGGCCTCTCGTCGCGACTCGCAGCTCACCGACCGCGGCTACTTCGACGTGAAGTTCTACCACAACAAGCTGTGGTAAAGCTCTATTACCGAGTATTTTTGTCTATGTCGTAAATAGTTATACTCAATTTATGGCCGCTAATCCTTATTTAATCGAGGCCTAATCTACACTTTCTCGTAAATTGTAGTTTAATGTATTGGAAGTCGATAGGTTGGCTGGTTACCTAACTAGCCTACTACTACTCCCGCTATTTCTATTTTTAATTGCAGTCATAATTGACTTTAAACATTCCTTTTGCTTCTCCGCACTATTGTGACTAGACAAAGCTTGGATAGCATTTAAGAAAGTTCGGTCGGTGTAGTGGCAATCTTGTCTACGATAACAACAAAGAAATCATTTCTCTATTTAATAATTTACTAATTACTTGGCAAATCTATCAATCTAACTGTACGAGTATAATTGGCAATATAAATGTATAAAGCACGTTCTGTTAGCGCATTGAGAATCTGTGGAGCTATCTGTGGAATATAACACTTCTGCTGCTGTATCTAAATTCGTATGCATACAATACATACGTCCAATTATTTCACTTTAGCTCTTCCAAAAGTTCCTTTTATCTTGTGTTCCATAATAAATGTACCGACGACTTTGTAATCTTTAGATATTAAACGTAATAGATAAGCAAACTGCATGTCATTTTGACAATTCCTACGCAAATTTGATGTAAGTTAGCCGCGTGGATGTAATTATTTGAAAAAAGCATCAGTATTCACTGTCTCTGGGTGTTTCATGTATGTGTAACATCATTTTTTTAAATAAACTATTCCTGAAATAATGTTTGTTTTACTTTAGCAACGAATATAGTTCCAAACAGAACAGAACAGAATAAACGTAAATAAAAGGTGTATATGATAAAGAAAACACTTTATTAATTCCATTACAGTTGGACATCAGAATATAAACATCAATGTCTATCTTTGGATTCTATTAACTATAAACCAGAGGAAGGTGGACGTCGCTTCATACGCGTATATCGAGTATATCGCGCCGGGGACGGTTGGCGGGTTTTATTCATTTACTATTTGTATTGTTCACAGTTTATGGCACACGCCTGGTAAAGCATCAAGTAGTAAAACGCTTAAATACAAGCTTTGAAATATCTCCAGTTAGGCAGAAGGCACCAAGGCGCCTTTAGGTAACAGGATATCTCCTGGAATCACCATTTGCTTGTTTACTTTTCTAATATTTAACTGAACAATCATAATTAATACATGAATGAGGCATTCACGAGTAGAGTGTACACGACCGTCCCCGGCCACTGGCCACGTCCACACCGGCAAGGGTAACAATATAAAAGCGTGGACAAACGGAAACGGAATGTCGGTACTCAAATACGTGAATAGCTGCGTACATAAATTGAAGCGCGTTCGAAATACTAATCACATATATTACTTTACGCATTAATTATGCAGCGACTTGATTAAAAATATGAAAACGATAATCTACTAACTTATTATTTATTTTCAGCTCAAATTTGAGGCCCAAGGTATTGTGCTATAAAATGTGTGTAACAATCTTGTTGATAATTTCAAGTTTTTGAGTAACATGTAACCGCATGTTTAAATATGGTACTACTTAATGAGCGTGAACAGAGACCGTCTATCCACTTAATGCAATATAATAATAATCTTATTTATATTCTCTACTATCAAAATAATTTAAATGCTTTATTAATATAATATGTGTATACGTTAACCCGTAATTACTGGCGTTTAAAATTACGACCCTTTTGGGATCAACGTTGACCACAATCTCATTATACTGACTGACTCATTAAGGAAGTTTGTTTCTTGCGAAATAAAAAAAGATAATATGTTTAATTAAACTGATATATTTCGTTCTTCTGCGTGTAATTACGGGTTATAATCATCATTGTTTCCTCATGTCATGCTAATAGTACTAATGTAATATACATAATAGCAAGTCGGGGAGGAGCACGCCGGTCGCGGCTGCGGCGGCTGAACGATTTGCCTCTCACAAGCCGCCCTCGGTGGCTATTGCCAAAGTAAGTATGGGAAAAAATGCATACATACATACATACATGATTCTCAGGAATATTTATTTTTTGGCCTAAGCTCTCATTTTAACTATACTACATAGGTTTTCTTTTATGCTGTAACTTAAATGTCACATTTTTCAGGTGATCCTCGGCGATTTGTTCCAGGACTCCAGCAGGTGAGTTTGTCAATGTATGTTATATGTAATTAAATATTTGTATATTTGGATTTATAAGGACATCAGGACGTTATAGTTTGAAGGCATGCTTCCTATATCCATCATATATATATATATATATATATATATATATATATATATATATATATATATATATATATATATATATATACATATACATATATATATATATATATATATATATATATATATATATATATATATATATATATATATATATATATATATGTATGTTGTGGATATGTAGATAACTTGCCATTTAAGGTTTTTAAAAAGCATAATATTATATATATAATGTCGGATCACTGAATCAATGTTTTTTTTATTTGTCATTTTTACTTATAAGTAAGTAACTTATAGCAAGTTGCAGCTGTCGTGTCGCGTATATTCATACGCGTTTTAATATAGATGATTATGTTCGGAGCAAACCGGTCTATAGTTCGTTCTCACTTCGCTAGTATATAACATTCCAGGACATTTCCTTCTTAATCTCATTCGTGTCTTCTGTACTCATTAAATCTTCTACGTCTCTGTCACTGTTGACAACTTTTGATAGTATTCATTAAATTGCGTTGTGAGTAACATACATATTCCACATATTTATCTGAATTGTATGAATCTCAATGATATGAGAGATGTAATATATTACCAAACTAATCTATTGCTAGCAAATAAGATGGAATTTAACCAAAAAACTAAATAATAAATTGACCCCTTAACCCTTCAAATTATAAGTAAACGTAAAAAGACACGAGATGTATTGTAATTGATGCACTGTGATATGATATTATTTTAATTTAATATTTAATGAATAGTTTTTAAATTGATCATTTTTCTCATCAAAATTTGTTCTTTATTCCGTACTCGTTAATGCATTTATTGTTCTGCGTATTAAGTGTATCGTGTATGTTACAGTAAGTTCGCACAATCGTCGTTATTGTAGAAACTCATTTTTTTATTAAATAAATATACACTTTTTTGTTTATTTAAGCATGAGTTTTATTTATTAGCTCTAATTTTACCTTTTATTTGTGCTTTTATTTAATTTTCGTTCTGCAATGCTTTAACGGCTGGACGTAGGTGTGTGGTGCGACGAGAGTCGTTTGTTTTTATTTCCCTGCTCTGGTAGAAGTCGTCTTGTGGCGTGGTGAGTTCCGTCACTAACACGCAAACTCGTCTCGAATGCGGCGAAAAGCGGAGAAAGGAGTGTCTTGATAGATCTCTTTATTTTGAGGATAAAAAGTTAAGACGGAAAAAATACTTTTCTAGTATGAAGTAATGTTCCACAATCATTGATCGATTTGACTGTTCGACTGAGATTTCTTTTCAAATATTTTAATTATAAAAGTATATTTTTACATATATACCAAAATATGTGTATATAAGTACATGAAATCACGAATCGATTAGATTTTGTAATCTATCAAATACTAAGTTTCATCGACAATTAAACAAAATAGCAATTGTACCTAATAGAATCTACATTACACTACATGTGTTACATTATTTTATAAAGGAGTTCAGAATCAAGCAGTCCCGTAGCTGATGTTGTAAATGTGGTTCATGGTTCTGATTCTGAACCTGAAACACCAATGAAACAGAAGATAGCGTTGTGCTAGAAGTTGCGCGTAGCAAGAAGAGTCCGGAGAGGCCTTCCACTTTGAAGGTGGAGCCGGTGGTGGAGGCCGCGCCGCCAGCGGAGCTGTCTCCCGCGGGCTCGACG
>JAXRJS010000004.1:0-52500 GCA_037127375.1 Dione juno
AATGAAGATATTGAGGTGGATGTGTAGCGTAACGCGGTATGGCCGTATCACTACGAGATAATTTCACGAAAAGTTCTGTTATGTTGTTAATGCTATTAGCTTTACGAACTATATGCCTATCACCGTAACCTCCTTGCTCTCCAAAGTCATGGAGTGTATTATGAAAAGTCAGCTCCCAGTGTATCTAGAGCATCACCGGCTGATCAACTACTATCAATATGGCTTCCGTCATAATCGCTCAGCCGGTGATCTTCTAGTTTACCTTACACACCGTTGAGCTGCGGCTGTCGAAAACCAAAAACCGTGGGGCCTGACAGTGGACATAGCGACATGGCCTTCGATCGACTATGGGATTTAATCCAATGCATATACTTTCTTACACCGTCCTCAGATAATATATATAATTTTAATGATATTTAACACACAATATCTTGAAATTGGACAGACAGCAGAGTATGGAGTGCATTAATACCAGATTCCCTCCGTCTCTCAAATAATTTTGGATACTAAAATAAAACCAACAAACACTTTGCGACATTTATTCAATATAAACAAAACATAAACACTGTAAATTGTAAATGCAAATGGCATTGTGGTGCAGTTGACCAATTTCTTATTATGTGGGTTCGAATCCTACAAACTTCCCACATGTGTTTATATTTAAAATATTCTAGCTTCCCTATTGGAATATATAAATGTCATATGAGGTGATTCAGAATTCAGAATATATTCTTACTAAAAGCCGCACCACACCCGATTTGTAATTCATTACATACCGTAGAAATGGAGACTATTCGCTACAAAAAAGTCCTCTATTACTTACAAATTCTAAAGACTAAGAAAAAATGTTACAAAGCTACTAGATAATTTACAGTAGAGGCTCACTTTTATCACTCTATTATATAGCACAAGAGATAACAGGATTAAAGTAGTTTTTGTTACGTGAACCTTATACGCAGGTCATAGTGTCGAACAGAAAGAGAATGAACTTTTCATACTAAGTTGTCGTTTTAAAATCAATAACTGAACTAATTTTGACATGTGGAAGCTATTAAATATTTAGTTTTTGTATTTAATTTGAAATTTATAATTAGTACTTATGTATTTGTTTGCTTTTATTAATTCTGTTATTGTTATGGAAAGTTTCTAAAGTAAAATGGTAAGAGTTTGTCGTTTTGTTTTTGGAGTGGGTTAATATTTATAGTGGGTGGTCAAATCTGATCTTGAACGATTTTTGACCACCTTCTTGGCTAAACCAATCTGTGGAAGAAAGACACCAGACAGAAAGTTATTAAATTGAATCGTGGGATATTCAATACTTTGTATTCCTATACAAAGTCTTACACAAGTACTATCATAGATTGAAGTCTTCAATCATAATTATGCTTGTTTTAGCCTAATGGACTAATTTATTTCGGTGATAAATCTTTTCCCGTCTTTTTTCAATTTTAACTTAAAATATTCTGCATCCAAGTTCACTTTTGCAAACTCTTTTGATTGGACAAAGAACTCGAAGAGTCGCTTTTTTTAAACGTAATAAATTTTCTATGGTTATTTTGACCATATAGTATAGTAGTGTGTAGTAATATATTATATAAAACAGCTTGTAGATTTTCTCTTCAAACAGCAATCTTTCACTTTTCTCGCTTTGCTCGATGTTACCGCTTGGGCGTTCTTTCTTCTAAGGATGAGGGTAGAGTAGGGGCAGTGATCGGAAGACATTATAGACGGATACAGTAGAGAACAAACTCACATCTAGGTATATAAAGGAAAATAAAATCTAAAAACATCTTCAGAATGTTCTCATTAAACAAGCATAAAAATGTTTAAGTAATGATGAATGTAGAAATGAATGTTACATGATTATATCTGGTCACCTTGTCTTTGGAAATGAAAACATTTACATTTTAATAACCATGTCTTATATCGTAATCGTATTTTCGAAATTTTTGTATCTAAATACTAGTTTCTTAAGAATATTTTGAGCAACTCCGAGATAATCCAATAATATATTTTATATCCCTATATCCCTATATGCTGAAAAATTCTTGGCCGCCTATAAGGAACGTGTTCATTTTATACAAAATAATCCAAAATTGACAACTTATAATTACCTAACTGAAACAAGAGATCTCTGAATTCTTAACAAAAAAATATTTAATCACCCAAATTGTTCTAGTCGTAGTATAGTCATTTAGCAGGAATTATTGAATTGAATGAAAATTATATTTGTCTTCATCCATTTGTCCATCTTTTTTTAATGGAAGGTAATTTTTTGACTTTCCTGTTATTCTTTCGCCCATTTATTATTAAAATTTTTAGTTTTTCTCACAAGTATCATTAGTAATTGTTCTTAATAATTCTGCTACATTTAATTGTAAGTGAATATTAAACGTTATTGTAAGAATTTTTAATATTTCTTATTTATTAATAAAGCCTACTGTCATTATATTTAAGTTTACTATAGTATTATTAGAATTGATGTTATTTTTGTAATGTTTTCAAGAAGCATTCATTTAACTTTGGATTTGAATGTTTGATTTGAATGTTTTTTCTAATGTTAGTACTTTATACATTTGTTAGAAATATTATTTTAGTTAGAACTTTTCTTATTAGTTATTATAACTTTGTTAATTTCTTTACTATTAACATTTTAATCGTCTGCATATTAATAAATGTCGTGATGTGTCCTACTGTTTTATGCTATCTATTTACCTTCCATATATTTTAGCGAATATTTGGTAAAATGTGACTTTTTGAAATTGGATCACCGCTTTTTAAAACACATAAAAATGTCGAAACAATATTTCATTTAAAAAAAAATTTATTGTATCAATAGCTCTGAAGAACATTGCGTCGCGAAAATAAAATGTAAAATGCTATTTTTCCAGAATTAAAGTTAATTAAAATGTTATAATATACCAATAAATAATCAATTCGACCCAATCACAAATGAAAGTCTACTTTAGAAAACTGTAATTATTTATTTCAGCTTTATTAGAATAATTTCCTATTTGACGAGACACAAGATCCAAAAGTTTTTAGCGCTGCTCTGAACTCCACTCCTTATGACGATGAACCTTGCCTCCATATAGTGAATCTATTGAATGTTTTATCTCTATTTCTTAACATACGCTAAGATTTAGATCTTTTGATTTAGATTTAGATCCATGGGACTGATGAAGGAGTACAAGAGCATGATCCGACAAATTCTTTTAGACAGCAGCGAATGGTGGCCAGTACTATCTCGGCACACTCAGGAGCTTGAAGTCATTAAAATGAAGATATTGAAGTGGATGTGTGGCGTAACGCGGTATGGCCGTATCACTACGGGATAATTTCACGAAAAGTTCTGTTGTGTTGTTAATGCTATTAGCTTTACGAACTATAGTCCTATCACTGTCACCTCCCTGCTCTCCAAAGTCATGGAGTGTATTATGAACAGTCAGCTCCCAGTGTATCTAGAGCATCACCGGCTGATCAACAACTATCAATATGGCTTCCGTCATAATCGCTCAACCGGTGATCTTCTAGTTTACCTTACACACCGTTGAGCTGCGGCTGTCGAAAACCAAAAACCGTGGGGCCTGACAGTGGACATAGCGACATGGCCTTCGATCGACTATGGGATTTAATCCAATGCATATACTTTCTTACACCGTCCTCAGATAATATATATAATTTTAATGATATTTAACACACAATATCTTGAAATTGGACAGACAGCAGAGTATGGAGTGCATTAATACCAGGTTCCCTCCGTCTCTCAAATAATTTTGGATACTAAAATAAAACCAACAAACACTTTGCGACATTTATTCAATATAAACAAAACATAAACACTGTAAATTGTAAATGCAAATGGCATTGTGGTGCAGTTGACCAATTTCTTATTATGTGGGTTCGAATCCTACAAACTTCCCACATGTGTTTATATTTAAAATATTCTAGCTTCCCTATTGGAATATATAAATGTCATATGAGGTGATTCAGAATTCAGAATATATTCTTACTAAAAGCCGCACCACACCCGATTTGTAATTCATTACATACCGTAGAAATGGAGACTATTCGCTACAAAAAAGTCCTCTATTACTTACAAATTCTAAAGACTAAGAAAAAATGTTACAAAGCTACTCCACACTACACACAGTACAACACTAGAACATTAATTTTGTAGATTATGATGCCGTAGTGGCACGAAAGAACGGTAGACGCTGCATGTAAGCGCTGCAGCGCTGTATGTGGTTGGACGTCCGATCCCCACTCAGAGAAATGATTTATTATCGTTTCCCTATTTTGGTAAGACAAAGTTGGGCTTCGAGTTCGGTTCAGGTGGAATGTGAAGAACGTAGTGACTTGACACTATATTCTCTGCCTACCCGGATATTTGTGTGGACTCAAATTGGATCACATAAAGTGCTATATATATCTTGGTTATAAACTACTCGAACGCGCTAATGTAATGTAAGTAAATTGCCTACAGAAATTTTATTGGACTACAAGCTTTAAGAAGCGACGACATTAATATTATTATTACTAATACCTAAGCTAAGCGAAACACAGAGAAATGACAAGATGGAATAGTTAAGAAAGTCACTAAAAAAGTTGTCTAAAGCTTGTTTAGACTATTAATGTATGGTTCTAATAATGAATGGATAAAATATCAGTAAAAGTAGAAAGCCTAACAAAACTCTTAAAGGGAATAATATCGACACTGTACGAGTTAAAACTCGAGAGTAAATAACTTATTGGGACTGGTCCAATCTTTACGACGCTGAAAGACACCCAAAGTCGATACATGAATAGGAAATCCATACATACATTACTTAGGAAGGTAAAGAAGACGGTAATTACTTAGATTTGACCGAGTGATCAGTTAAACTAATCCACTTACCAACTTTCGAATCATTCACTCCATTCCGCCATGAAATTTACAAGCTTAACAAAAATACAATATAATCTATATAATAGTCACAATAAAATTATTATTATTAATTTTAAAATAATAATAATAATGATATTAATGGTAATGTTTAACAATCATCAAACTTAACAACAAGACATTTTATTACTGACACTATGAATTTCGCATATTGCTTTTATAACAATATTACAACAATATAATATAACATTTGTATATGAAATTTTCTCTTATAACTAATAAATCCTCGTGCGTTTGGAAGATCTTTGCAAGTCTCTAACTGCTACCTGGCCGCTACGCGCAAGTACTCAGACCTAGCTGACAATCTAATGCATACCTATACCTATACCTAAACGTTAAATGTAAAATACAATAAATCTGACCTTACCTACTTAGACTATTCAGTGACCATTATTTTATAATTTTTTTTGGTTTTTACTAAAATCATTTATTTATATAATAAATATTCTTAATAATCTACTATTTATTAACCTACTTTAGAGTTAAGTTAAAGTTTTAGAAAATATTTCTTGGGAATGAAAATATTTTAATACTATATATGTACACACTACAGTCTTATGTCACTCATTTTGAAAGTGACTAAAATTTGCTCATCTTGCACTTATTAATCCTAGTACAAATTAAAACGAAACAAACTCGGTGATTTGCCTTTGTAATATATACAAGGACATAACACCCAGTTCATTTCAAAAATACTACAAAAAAATCATTACTACTACTACGTTAAATTAATAAAATTGTAAGATATCTCTAGAAGAAACCATACATAACAACCACATATCAACGAGGAATACAAAATAATCATAAAACTTTCAATTAAACTTATTACATAACATATTCTATCAACAGGGACATAGTGGGGGCATAGTGTATATATACAGAATATTTAAGAGTCGATGTGCGTCGAGAGTATGTGGCTTCTTCTATGGTGTATGTACAAAGATATCTCTGTTCCTTAAAAAACTAGTTTTTATTGCATGTCTATTAGGTATATTCCTTAAACATATTTGAGCTAATCCTAACGCTAAATATTTAATAACAATATCTATTTATACTTTTCTTTATAAATGTAACTACAATTGATTTCATTTTATATTCATAGCTTTTGATAAAAATAAAGTTATACAACATATTAAAATAGAAATTACTATCATATATTCGAGTCTTTATGTCAGCATCGCAGCAAGGCACAGAAATACTATAAATCAATATAAAAGGCAATATTCGTTTTTCTTTTATCGAGATATCAAAATCCTTAAGACGTGCATTTTGTGAGCTGGCTTGAAGGTTTAGAAGGTTATCCTTATTACCTGTACAAAAAAAAGGAAACCATGCATAAATTGTAATTTTTTCTATATAACTTTACTATTAAAATAAATTAATCAAAACTGTTCGACAGATATAAAAAAAATTAAACAGGTCAATTTATAATACGTCAATTTATATAGTAAAAAGATATAACTTAAAAATATACATACGGTGAAACTCTTCGTCTTCTAAAATAAATGGCTTTCAGTCTATACTCTTTATTAGAATTAAACCCTGTAAAAATAAACTAGAATTTTCTATGTTAAATATCACAATCATAAGATCATATAAGCAATCCAAAAAAAAAAATATATAATTATGTTAGAGAGTAAAACGCTCGGGCAGCGAAGACGAGCGTTACTGTGCACATTTTACAGAATTAACTACTTCATTAGAGTCGTTTACTCCGAGCTCGTCTCTACATAAGATATTATAGGTTCTTCTCACCAAATATCTACCTCCAACCCCATTAACTATATGTCACCTGAGAGTGGAAATAGGCTTCCGTGACATATTTCCCATGGCAGGTGCTATATTTGAATTATATTCCCTTGCTATATATTGATTGTTTCGCTGATCCATGATCTTAAACTAGAAATACTATTATTATATTTATTATTACATTAAGAATTAACAACGCAATTACCGGAAAAGTTCAAGTAAGGCGATAACAATAGCTGTGTTTGAATTCTATTATTTATTACAATTCAATATTCAATAGGTCTATTGCCTTTGGCCTTTGTTGAGTTTTTATACGAAAAATAAATAAATAAATAAATAGCTCGCTTGCATAGTATCTTTGTTCCCGACACACCCATACCCCTCCTTCCCCCACCCTGCTGCAATTTTTTGATCGGTAAGCCCCCTCACCCCTGCACTTACTCCCCCTGACTGTACTCGTATGTTTAAGCAACTTAATAAACATAATTATTTTTAATTGTTGAAGAATATTTTTTTAGATGTCTCAGCCAGCCAGGAAACGAATTTATTCAGAGTAAAATTCGAATCCACAACTTTCGCGCTTACAGTCAGAGGCTTAAAAACGTATTAATATTAAAATGAAGTTTAATACAAAATATACTAATTAGTAGATACTTACGATTTCTATAACTCACAATACATCACAATTTATTAACTACTATAACATTGTGTAAATAAGGATTTATAATAAAATATACTTTAGTACATCAAACCGAACTAAAAACAAAGAAAATAACAATATACGACTTCGTAGTGTCAGGTTCTAATGTAGACTACCTAGTACTTACTGCGCAGCCCAGACAGAGCTAGACTCAGGCTTTCTGCGCATGTCTGTTTACGTGTACAACGAACGATGTTGCCAACAGCTAATATATTTTATTATCAAAATTGTATACATTTTCAAAAATATAACATGATAAAAAATATTATAGATGCAAAAAATATATACACGGACGAAAACTTAAGAATTCTCAACATATTTTTCAGCTTCACACTATATCCGGCGGATAGCAGAATATGCACGGCGACCTTAATGTCAATACACTCCGTTTTCCACTCTCCGTCTAACATTGTGTGTTGCGGAACTTAAAACCGTAGTAAAGAGTGATGTGTTTATCAGTGATGAATTGAAAATTATTCACAATTTTTTCAATCATATTAAGATTATTTCACATAAACAACACCATTAGATATTATTGCTGTGTTGTCGTACATACTCGTACAACAAGAGGTTCGAACCAGGGAACTCGTTTACGGGGGACCCATGAGAGGCGAGTAAATAATAGTAATATAATAAAGAAGAATATTATTTTTTGTGTGTAAATTTATTTTTATATATAAACATTTAAGGGGAGAGGGGGGTTTGGGGTTGCAGGTTATTCTGTTACAACTTTTACTATGTGTGTTTACTATGCTAAACAGCTTTTGATCCTTATTCAATATATATTTATTTGATTTTATTGTATACGTTACATACGGAGATTAACGTGAATCAAGAGAATACTCACTGCAAGTTGAGGATCAATTCATAACTGGCCTCAAATCTTAAAGGACTGTATTGCAGTCAATGGAAAACACTTTAAATAAGCATTTTTTTAAAGGTTTTTGATACTTCAAGAAGTGTCTAACGACCAGTTTTACTGTATGTTCCTTACTTTTTTTGGCTTCTGTGTCTGATCAAATAGGAGATTTCAGTTTTCTAAAATAGATTAGATTAGAGATTAGAGATAGTGTTGCCTAGAAATTAACTGAAACCCTTTATATATATATATATATATATATATATATATATATATATATATATATATATATATATTTATATATATATATATATATATATATATATATATATATATATATATATATATATATATATATATATATATATATATATATATATATATATATATATATATATATATATATATATATATATATATATATATACCAATTATGTCTTCACGGTATTCACGGTCCAGCTTCAAGAGCATACAAGTTGCCAAGGCGTCAACATCACAAAGGCCGAGATTGGAAATATTTATTAGATCGATCACTTTTGGTTTTGAATTAAGTTAGTTTATTATGTACATAGCTGCAGAAATAAGCTGAAAAGGTATACATGTCTATACTAAAATTTCACAATGTGTATGCGTTTGCCACTTGAGAAATGTAAATAACATATTACAACAGTGCTATTGAGTAAAGCCTATTACACAGTTCAGGAATATTTAAAAAAATGTGTGGAATTTTATGCAGGACTTTTGTATTTAATAATAATTGTAATATTGATATTTAAAAGAGCAACTGTTGATTTTCTTACGGGCTCTTCTTAGCATAACTGGCATCAAAAGTGCTTGTAAGATTCTACTTGAATAAATAATATGATAAATTTTATTTAATTTTGAATTTGATGATCCAAATTACTAGTTCTGTATTTTTTCAAAAATCCAAATTATACTAAATATTTTGCTTAAAATATATAGAGGTAAGTGGATAGAATAAAACAGTAGGACACATCACGACATTTATTAATATTAAAATGTAAATAGTAAATATATTGACAAAATGATAATAATTAATAAGAAAAGTTATAATTAAAATAATATTTCTAACATAAAGTATTGAAATTACAAAATATGTTCAAATACTTGTCAAAAAAATTATTTAAAGGAAAATCTAAAAATAAAAGATATTTCTTGAAAATATTACTAAAATAACATGAATTATGACAATACTTTAGTAAACTTAAATATAATGACAGAGGGCTTAATAAATAAATAAGTAATATTAAAAATTTTAACCTAACGATTAATATTCACTTACAATTAAATGTAGCAGAATTATTAAGAACAATTAATAATGATACTTGTGAAAAAAACATACATCTTTGATATTTATATAATTGAAATTTTAATAACAAATGGGCAAAACAATAACAGGAGAGTCAATAAGTTACCTGATAATAAAAAGGATGGAAAGTAAGATAAATATAATTTTTATTCTTAATAATTCCTGCTAAATAACTATACTACTACAAGAACAATTTGAGTGATTAAATATTGAATTATTATTTTTTTTTAAGAATTCCGAGATCTCTTGTTTCAGTTAGTTTATTTTAAGTTGTTAATTTTGGATTATTTTGTATAAAATGCACACGTTCCATATAGGCGGCCCAGAATTTTTCAGCATATAGAGTATTAATATTGTAAAATTTTATGAAAAACTCGGAATTGCTCAAAATATTCTTAAGAAACTAGTATTTAGATACAAAAATTTCGAAAATACGATTACGATATAAGACATGGTTATTAAAATGTAAATGTTTTCATTTCCAAAGACAAGGTGACCAGATATAATGCTGTAAACATTCATTTCTACATTCATCATTACTTAAACATTTTTATGCTTGTTCAATGAGAACATTCTGAAGAAGTTTTTAGATTTCATTTTCCTTTATATACCTAGATGTAAGTTTGTTCTCTACTGTATCCGTCTATAATGTCTTCCGTCTGTAATGTCTACTCTACCCTCATCTTTAGAAGATAAACGCCCAAGCGGTAACATCGAGCAAAGCGAGAAACGTGAAAGATTGCTGTTTGAAGAGAAAATCTACAAGCTGTTTAATATAATATATTACTATACTAAACGACGGCCAATATAACCATAGAAAATACCGACGATATACTACATTACTAACTGACACGTACAAAAGAAAACATCAATGTTAGGACTTGAATAAAATTATGATATTTCATTTAAAACAAGCGACTCTTCGAGTTCTTTGTCCAGTCAAAAGTGTTTGCAAAAGTGTTCTTGGATGCAGCATATTTTAAGTTTAAATTGAAAAAACAAATTATAGACGAATGTAATCGCACAAAAAGTATTCAATTAAAATACCTAATAATAACAAGACGGGAAAAGATTTATCACCGAAATAAGTCAGTCCATTAGACTAAAACAAACATAATTATGATTGAAGACTTCAATCTATGATATAATTTATTTAAGAACCTATACAAAATATTGAATATCCCACGATTCAATTTCATAACTCTGTGGCTGATGTCTTTCTTCTACATATTGGTTTAGCCAAGAAGGTGGTTAAAAATCGTTGAAGACCATATTCGACCAGTCACCATAAATATTAACCCACTCCAAAAACAAAAAGACAAACTCTTACCATAACTTTAGAAACTTTCCATAACAATAACATAATTAATAAAAGCAAACAAATACATAAGTACTAATTATAAATTTCAAATTAAATACAAAAACTAAATATTTAATAGCTTAAAAAAAAAAAAAAAAAAAAAAAAAAAAAAAAAAAAAAAAAAAAAAAAAAAAAAAAAAAAAAAAAAAAAAAAAAAAAAAAAAAAAAAAAAAAAAAAAAAAAATCTCTATTACTTACAAATTCTAAAGACTAAGAAATCATTACAAAGCTACTCCACACTACACACAGTACAACACTTTAACATTAATTTAGTAGATTATGATGCCGTAGTAGCACGAAAGAACGGTAAACGCTGCATGTAAGCGCTGCAGCGCTGTATCTGGTTGTACGTCTGATCCCCACTCAGAAAAATGATTTATTTTCGTTTCCCTGTTTTGTAAGACAAAGTTCGGCTTCGAGTTCGGTTCAGGTGGAAAGTGAAGAACGTAGTGACTTGACACTATATTCTCCGCCTACCCCGATATTTGTGTGGACTCAAGTTAGATCACATAAAGTGCTATATATATCTTGGTTATAAACTACTCGAACGCGCTAATATAATGTAAGTAAATTGCTTACAGAAATTTAATTAGGCTACAAGCTTTAAGAAGCGACGACATTAATATTATTATTACAAATACCTAAGCTAAGCGAGACACAGAGAAATGACAAGATAGAATAGTAAAGAAAGTCACTAAAAAAGTTGTCTAAAGTTGTCTATTTAGACTATTAATGTATGAGTGACGTTACAAAAATATTATTAATGGATAAAATATCAGTAAATGTAGTAAGCCCAATAAAACCCTAAAAAGGAATAATATCGACACAGTAGGAGTTAAATAAGTAGAGCGAATAACTTGTAAAGACTGGTCCATTGTTTACGCCTTTGAAAGACCATACATGAATAGGCTTACTTAAGAAGAATAAGAAGATGATAATTACCCAGATCTGACCGAGTGGTCCTAAAACTAATCCACTTTACAATTTTCGAATCATTCACTCCATTCCGCCATGAAATTTAAAAGCTTAACTAAAATACATGAAATTATCATAAAAAGCTTGAATTATTAAAGGCGGATTCCATTCCCTAGAACATAATCTATATAATAGTCACAATAAAGTAATTATTATTAATTTTAAAATAATACCCAATAGTAAGTTACATAATTATATCTTATATCAATAATCGTTAAAATATATATATATATATATATATATATATATATATATATATATATATATATATATATATATATATATATATATATATATATATATATATATATATATATATATATATATATATATTATATCAAAAATAATTAGCATTCATATATAACGGTAATGTTTAACAATCATCAAACTTAACAACAAGACATTTTATTACTGACACTATGAATTTCGCATATTGCTTTTATAGCAATATTACAACAATATAATATAACATTTGTATATGAAATTTTCTCGTACGAGTAATATAAAACCTCGTGCGTTTGGAAGATATTTGCAAGTCTCTAGCTGTTACCTGGCCGCTACGCGCAAGTACTCAGACCTAGCTGACAATCTAATGCATACCTATACCTACCTACCTATACCTGATCGTAAAATGTACATCTAGTTAAAATATACTTGAATATCATACAATACAATATATCTCCTTACCTACTTAGACTATTCAGCGACCACCACTTTATAATTTTTGTAGATTTTTTTTTTCTTTTTACTAAAACTATTTTTTTATATAATAAATATTCTTAATAATCTACTATTTATTAACCTACTTTAGAGTTAAGTTAAAGTTTTAGAAAATATTTCTTGGGAATGAAAATATTTTAATACTATATATGCACACACTACAGTCTTATGTCACTCATTTTGAAAGTGACTAAAATTTGCTCATCTTGCACTTATTAATCCTAGTACAAATAAAAACGAAACAAACTTGGTGATATGCCTTTGTAATATATACAAGGACATAACACCCAGTTCATTTCAAAAATACTACAAATCAATCATTACTTCTACTACTACGTTGAAATTAATAAAATTGTAAGATATCTCTAGAAGAAACCATACACAACAACCACATACCAACGAGGAATACAAAATAATCATAAAAATTTAAATTAAACTTATTACATAAAATATTCTATCAACAGGGACATAGTGGGGGCATAGTGTATATATACAGAATATTTAAGAGTCGATGTGCGTCGAGAGTATGTGGCTTCTTCTATGTTGTATGTACAAAGATATCTCTGTTCCTTAAAAACTCTACTTTTCTATTACATGTTCTTGTGATATCGTTTTAAAATGTACAGTAGGTATATTTCTTAAGCATATTTGAGCTAATCCTAACGCTAAATATTTTTCTTTATAAATGTAACTACAATCGATTTCATTTTATATTCATAGCTTTTTATAAAAATAATGTTATAAAACGTATTAAAATAGAAATTACTATCATATATTCTTTTCTTTTGTCAGCATCGCTTCAAGGCACAGAAATACTATAAATCTAAATAAAAGACAATGTTCATTTTTCTTTTATCGAGATGTCAAAATCCCTAAGACATGTATTTTGTGAGCTGGTTTGAAGGTTTTGAAGGTTACCCATATTACCTGTAATAAATAAACATACATAAACTGTAACTTTTTATAATTAACTTTACTACTAAAGTTAAATAATTAATTAATTAATTATTAATAAAGTTATAATACGTCAATTTATGTAGTAAAACGATATAACTTAAAAATGTACATACGGTGAAACTCTTCGTCTTCTAAAATATGTAGCTTTCAGTCCATTCTCTTTACTAGAATAGAACCCTGTAAAAATAAACTACAATATATTTGCTATATTAAATATCACAATTATAAGATGATATAAGAAATCTAAAGAAAAAATGATTAAAATAATTATGTTAGAGAGAAAAGAGCTCGGGCAGCGAAGGAGAGCGTTACTGTGCACATTTTAAAGACTTAACGCCTACATTAGAGTCGCTTCCTCAAGGCACTACTCCGAGCTCGTCTCCCCATGAAATACTATAGTTTCTTCTCACCAAATATCCACCTCCAACACCATTAGCTATATGTCATCTGAGAGTGGAAATAGGCTCCCGTGACATATTTCTCATGGCTGGTGCTATATTTGAATTATATTCCTTTGCTATATATTGATTGTTTCGCTGATCCATGATCTTAAACAAGAAATATTATTATTATTATATTAGCATTAATAATTAACAACGCAATTACCGGAAAAGCTCAAGTAAGGCGATAACAATAGCTGTGTTTTGAATTCTATTATTACAGTTCAATATTCAATAGGTCTATTGCCTATTGGCCTCTGTTGAGCTTTTATACGGAAAATTAATAAATAAATAAACAGCTCGCTTGCATAGTATCTTTGTTCCCGACACACCCATACCCCTCCTTCCCCCACCCCGCTGCAATTTATTGATCGGTAAGCCCCCTCACCCCTGCGCTTACTCCCCCTGACTGTACTCGTATGTATAAACCTACTTAGTCGGAGCGACGCGAGGGTGATATATATAAGCAACTTGATATGCATTATTTTTAAATTTGTTTAAATCTTTTTTTAGGATTGAAGAATGTTCAAAAGAACATTCTTCAATCTAAAAAGATATCCCAACCAGCCAGGAAATGAATTCATTCAGAGTGGGAATCGAACCTATAACTGTCGCGCTTACAGTCAGAGGCTTGAGAACGTGTTAATATTAAAATGAAGTATAATACAAAAGATACTAATTAGTAGATACTTACGATTTCGATAACTCACAATCCATCACAACTTATTAACTACTATAACATTGTGTAAATAAGGATTTATAATAAAATATACTTTAGTACATCAAACCGAACTAAAAAGAAAGAAAATAAACAATATACGACTTCATAGTGTCAGGTTCTAATGTAGACTACCTAGTACTTACTGCGCAGCCCAGACAGAGCTAGACTCAGGCTTTCTGCGCATGTCTGTTTACGTCTACAATGAACGATGTTGCCAACAGACAAATTAATATTTTATTATCACAACTTTATACTATTTCAAAAATATAGCATTACAAAAAATATTATACATATATACGCGGACGGAAGATAAATAAAAATTAAGAATTCTCAACATATTTTATAGCTTCACACTATATCCGGCAGATAGCAGAATATGCACGGCGATCCTTCCTTAATGTCCTTAATGTCAATACACTCCATTCTCCACTCTCCGTCTGTCATTGTGTTGTGGAACTTAAGGCTTACAGTCTTATCAGAGCGATAAAATGAAAATTATTCACAATTTTGTCAATCGTATTTAAATTATTTCACGTCAACAATAAATTGGGTGTTATTGCTGGTTCTCGTAAAACACAGGGTCCCAACCAGGGGGCAAGTGGGGTGGGGGAGGAGTTTTTGTTGTTTACCCATGGGAGGCGAATAAATAAGATGAAGGAGAATATTTTTTTATGTGCTTAATTCGAGAAATAAAATTTATTAGGGGAAGGAGGGAGGGGAGCGCAGAATGTCGTTATCTGTTACAGCTTTTTCTATGCGCAGGAAAGATCTGCTTATAGCTTATGTTATTTTAATTTTGTACATTTGTTTACTAATTTTAAAAGTTCTAATTCAATATATATTTATTTGATTTTTCTGTATATGTTACATACGGAGATGTTTGTCCACATGATCATGCGCACATTAGCGATTATGTATGAAATTAACTACTTTATGAGTTTATAATTTATTTTTGTGATGTATATTTAAATGACGGATTTCTTCATTCCATAAATTTCATATCTCTAGGTCAACGGGAAGTGCCCGGAAGGTTTGATTACGGGACGATTTTCATACAAAATGCAAAAAAAATACGCTTAAGTGCTCATATTTCGTTTATTTACAAACTAAATATATCCGGTTCTTTAAGATTTGATATGCTTGGATATTAGATATGAATTTCAGCTTGATTTTTAGACACGTTATTTTGAGAAAATAAACTTGACAGACAAGCAGACGGACAGACGGACAACAAAGTGATCCCATAAGAGTTCTGTTTTTCCTTTTGAGGTAAGGAACCGTAAAAATAAGATACCAAGATCATTCTTCTCCTGCTCATGTTTTTCTATGAGCTCATCAATCATCAGCTGACTGTCACGGCTGGGAGAATTTAGCAGTTTCTAAATGTTATCGCTATCCATGTATAAATTTATTTGCCTAGCGGAGAACTTCTTCTGTTACATTACAAAAAAAGACTCCGGGTTCGCGTAAGTCGATGTATTACTATATGTATATTTTAACAAAAATTAAACCACCAATCACTACTACACATTTATTAAGAGCAACTAAGTAATAACAACAATATTTTAAAAGCAATGCTGCACAATCATAATAATTTTTCTTTTTATCGTAATAAAAAAAACTGTGCAAAAACATCAAAAAACATAAAAAATGTACAATAACTAATCTCATTAATTATTATTAACTCATAACAAAATGAATGTAAAGGATATTACTCGTAATTAGAATACATATAAAATTGTGCTTAATAACATATGGTAAATGAATTAATTTTCGAAATAAATATAAAAAATCTTAAGTAAATATTTTGTCTTATAAAGTAGACGATATACTTTCCATCCATAATATCCATCTATTATTTAACTAATTTCAATTATTTATTTCTAAAAGTATTCTATAAGTTTATTGAAGACATTTGATATTGAAGTGTCCGGTGATCTATGTATGTGATGGTCAAGAATACTAGGTTTTTCACCATATCCACAGGATTGTCAAGGTCGATATTGTTATCAATTTCACTCTTTTATTTTACATACCCGCCTTAGCAGAGAGAACCAAGTTTGTTCACTCCTTTCTCTGATTTCTGTCCCAATTTCAGATATTGCGTGTTAAGTGGTGAGAGAGCGAGATACTAATCCCACGTACAACATCAATACACGGCACAACATTGACAACACTAGAAACGAATTCAAATCCTAAAAGAAAAATATAAACTTGATTTCGAATATATTAATTTTTAATCAGGCATATTCTAATATCATTAATACATATTTTAAATAAGTAATCAATAATTAATTAAGCAGGTAAATAAAATTGTATGAAAAATTGAAGACGTATTAGAAAATGGAAGACCAATTAAATCTGGGCGCGCTAACTGTAGGTATCATAAACGGACTGCCTACTGGAACTTGACTATAAGCCATAAAAACCTAATTAAATTAAAATTTAATTTAAAATTAAATTACACTAAAAACATAATTAAATTTTTTTATCGGCGGAAATTAAAAATATTTTGAGGTATAACAAAATCTAATTGTCCACTGCTTATTTTTAATTTGCCAAGGTAACGAGCCGATAAAGACTCGTCTTTGACGTAATGTTTAGGATACAATTTAGATTGTCCTGTATGGGCATACTTTAGTACTGGAAATAACGAGATAAACAAAATTAATTAACGTATGTAACGTTAGCATAATTTACTCATATTTATAATATATTGAACGTTATTTGAGTTAAACGGGATTTATAGATAGCGTTGATGAATTAAGTATTGTTATTGACTTGTATATTTCTCATTTATGAATAAAGAAGGCGCTGCGTCTTTGCCGGTTGGATATGAATATAACCATAAAAGACACAGCACTCCATCCGCACTCAGCACTCAAGATCCATTTTTGGAAAGGCATCAGACGAGGAAAGTCTGTCACTGGAGTGCTGTAATTATATGGGTATATGACGGCATTACTATAAAATTGGAATAAATCATTATTTAAATAAATCATTATTCTGTATCAAAATAAATCATTATAAATCTGGAGGTAGGTAGGTAGCCTGCGCTTACAGAAAGTTTACATATTTTTGATTTACTGCTACGTATTGATGATTAATTTTACGACCTATGTTTATTTACAACATCATAAATTCTATATATTTCCATAATTTTATTTATATCAAATTTTGTAAAATATGATTTATACATTTTCTTAATAATAAATTTAATAAGATATATTTTATCAATCACTACACACTAGCTTTACTTGATCGTAATGATGAGTATTGTTTTCTACATTATCTGATAATTCTTCCATGTAGGGGTTAACTTCATCAAACCGACATGGTTTTACAAAATAGAATAATTATCTATTAATAGAATAATTATCTATTAAACTATAGTTTGGGGGTGAAATATCAATCATTTGCAGGGGAATTATTAGATTCTATATGTGTTGAAGAATTATTACATTAACTGTTAAAAGGTTGATATTCTGAATCGAGAACTTCATCTAAACGAAAAGAGGGTGGAGACATTAACAATTGATCCAGATGTTGATGAGTTTTTTTTCAGTTGTACTATAATTAGAATCAGCTTTATTATTAGTGATCGCCTACAAGTGATTGGACGATCTTTACCAATATCTCCTTGTGATAAAATTGCTGAGATGGAATTTGATGTAGCATCACAGGTTAGAATAAAGGATCAGATCAAGATCAGAGGAAATCTGGATAAGAAATAATAGATGCAATTATTAATTTATTTTTTAGGGCTTTAAAAGCGGGTTGCTGTTCATTTTTCCACTTGAATCTAACATACTTTTTCAAAAGAGAGGTTAAAAGTTTGCAAGAAGGGAAAAGTTTGAAATAAATCTACGATACTATGAAATAAGACCTAAGATTGATTTTATGTCCTTTTGGGTTTTCAGAACAGGAAAATCATTCATCTGTAATTATGTGTATTAATTAATTTACTTCCTTGCGTAAAAACTCTCATTTGTCTGGTTTCAATGCGTTAGTACATGTGAGTGTATCATCGGGAAGATGGGATATATAATAATATTAAGAGCAAAATTTTAAAAGTTCTTCAATTTCCTCATTATTGAAAAGTAATGTCCTTAACGAGTTTAGTTTGAACGGTGCGTTCAATTACCCTATAACAATTCTGTACTAATGTAAATCTTTTTTTGGAATTTTATCTAATTTTAGATTTAAAATTGAATTTATGTTAATTGATTTTTCTGCTGTATTTAAAATAGTTATAATTATCCTCTTTTTTGGTTAAACTTTAACTAAGCAATTTGAAATATAAATATTTTCTGCCATTTGCTTATCTAATATTATTCCTTCCTTTATTCCTTCCTTCTTTCCTTTCTACTGTACATTCTAATACGGTTTAAATAATACGGTTCATTTAGAAGTAAATGAGTTGATAATTTTGAGAAAAATTAGGATGATATTTGCAAATCCAATTTATTATTTCTTAATTATTAGCTTAAGATTTAGAACGGGATAAGTTTATAGGAAATGAGGAATCATATTTTGCAAATTTAATACCAAGAGTAATCTATAGCCATCCTGTCTACCATCAACAAGGTTACAGTGATTGACCACAAGCCACAACTTCAATCAAAATAAAATCATATACGAGTATGTTCTCTAGTCAATAATTTAGCCCAGTTTTTGATAGGATTAATGTAACTATAATGATTATTACAATTATTAAGTATTTATAATGATCTCTTCAATTGTAAATCCCATTAAGTAGCACACCTCACGGAAGAGTGGCAGCTACGGGCTGTAGTGTGTAAATACGTAGAACTAGGTAACATTTATATTCTTATTTCTACTTTGACCTTATTTTGTCTTTTGACATTTTTTTGTTTACATAAAAATATTTTTAGATTACTTCGTAATTATTATTCTATTTTTTAAACAAAATATTGGCATTTTTTTAATTTACTACTTTTTTTTTAATTTCTTTATATATTATTGTTTTGCTTAGAATATATTTAGAATTAATACTGAAATATATAGATATACCTAATAGTATATTGTCACTTGATTATAATTTTGTTAATTCGTTCTTTTTATTTTTAATATCGTTTTCCTTTAATTTTTCAGTTTTGATATATTAATTGTCAATAGTCAAAGTCAAATAATTTAATTCCAAATTAAAAGACTTTTTAAATATACAATACAAGTCTTAAAAGCTAAATATTGAATTCGTTTTCTTTAATTTAAATTTAATGTTAACTAACAATATTAGTTACTTTAAATGATTATTTTGCTAAATGTCATTGTTGTCTGTAATTGGTATAAGGTTGACTTACGGCCGATTTCAATAACATACTAACAGGTAAACTGAGATATATACCAGAGTTTTTGTCAAACTTTAATCTATCTGTTACCGCCGTTTCAATAACAAAAGTATAGCAACGATAACTTTAGTTAAACACAGATAAACTCAATATCTTTGGTTAACGTATCCCTCCGAAGCGTTCAGTTTATGCATCTAACAATACGGCTGTATGATTAATATCATTAATTTTTTAATTTCTTTTTTATATGAAGATTTATGTAAAAGTATTATTATTCTTCCTTAACATAGATATTTATAATATTTTGAATAAAGATGTAGATTTAATAAGTTAAATCATGTTAAAGTACGAATTCTGAAGCAATAAAACGCACATTGACATTTGCCATTTGCTTGACAGCAGATGACGGTGGCGGCGTATTGTGTATTTAAAAGTGGATTTTAATGGATATAAATTGGAATATCAAATATAAATAGCATTTAGCATAAAAGATGGCTGATCTAGTAAGTATTTCCTATTGTATATTGTTTAAATTTTAATTGTCAATTTCATTGAATATGTTTGATAATCATTGGAACAAATAGTTTTATTCTTGTCGTTCATGCCTAAAAATTACAATTTATTTTTAGATTAGGGCGAAGGCGCGGAGGCTGACCAAAGAGCATTATTCTCCTGCTCGATTAGATTTCCATGCACAAAGTCATCACTTCTGAATCTAATATTTGCTTTATTTATCGTTCATAATGGCATTTAAAAGGCAAATGAAGAAAGATTAATGGGTTTGATTCTTATTAATAAGTTTGTATTTCTTCAATTTTTTTAGCATGAGTGGTAAAGGAAAATTAATAAAATACTATATAAATATAGGTTATATAATATATATTTTTACAGTTCACTAACGCAGGAAGCTTTCGGAGGAAGTCCAAAGAGCACAGAGAGATAAGGATTTAAAATTAGCAGACTGAAAAGTGGTGCTTGAAAGTAACAAACAGAATTACAAAATAAAAAAATAGATTAAGCATTAGCAATTATAATTATTTTTGTATTTATATTTGTGTATAAACAAAAGAACTACATATATGCTCCTTGTTTTTTTAATATATATATAACTTAAAATTCTTCTTAATGCAGATATATTTTCGTTTATCATTAATACACATTTGATATTATATATCGTTTTCAGAACTTCAATTTGTATAATAATTTTATATATCTGAAAAAAAGTCCTTGATCCGAAAAAAGTCCTTATACTAACTAATAGTATAATATATTTACTATGTTAACATATAATGTTTTAGCTGTTCAGTTCATACAGTCTAACAATACGATGTTGGTGAGCTACTCTGTCAACTGGGTTATTTTCAGAGTGCTCCACCGTTATCTCTACTTCAGGTTACATCAAATTTTCAAAAATCAAGTTGGTTATACCAAAATACTTCCTTAAATCATATGCAATGATTAGGCAGGAGGCACGATTAGGGTAATAATAACAACATAGACATAATGTTAAGAAAATCATAGAACTTTTTACTTACCGATACCGATCTTACTCTCAAATATGGTAGTACTTTTATTAACAAATCATCAACACTAGTTTTATTTAGTCTGAATCTAAATGTAAATTAAGAGTCTAAAAATACAATATAATATTAATGCGACTATACTTTCTACTTTCTGCAGGTTCTGTATTTGCTGCAGAATAAAATATACCGGCCTCATACATCTTATTATCACTTTCATCACTAAACAAAGCTATAATTTTTATTAAAATAGGCATTTAATCTTTAACCCAAGGATATAATCGCCCGAATTCTATGGATATAAATTTGTTGACAGATGGCATTTAAAACAAACTAAAGTTAACTGCCAGTAAGTTATTGAAACGCTCTACGTTTAGTTTGTATGGATCTATCTATCTCCGGTAAGCGGTTGGCACTCCCAAAGATAGATTTAACTTAAAGATTTAAATTCCGATCTATCTTTCTTTATTGAAACGCAAATTTGACGTTTCAACTACTGACGGTAGCTAATTTAACAGATTGTTAAATGTTAGTAAGTTATTGAAACCGGCCGTTAAAGATTGTAAGTTAGTTATTCATTATTATAAAACGATAGTATTAAGCGTCCAATAGGTTCACATTTCACTTCTCTTAAGCAAGATTGAGTAAATCATCTTGCCAAGAAATCTTGGAAAGAAAATAACAGTAGTGTGTAAATACGTAGTGGCTGCTCGTCGGTCAGTAGATAGACAATGTAGAACTTAGTATGCTAGTTAAATAATTGCACTTAAAGGTTCCTTTTTAAATATATTTTAATTTTGTTTTTCAATTTGTAAATGTACTTTAAAATTGAAATTTAATAATTATTTTATATAATTTTACTATATTTTCTTATTTCCTGTTTGGGTGGTACACTGGCGGTATATCGGGTATGACGATGTATCAGTTTTGTAAGTTCGAAATTAGTTTTACAAACCTATATCTCACCGCGCCCTCAGTTCACTTTCTGCTTCAATTTAAGTAGGTTTGTTTGTGCACGTAGGTAAGACACTTTTAAGAGTATTAACATTATATACAAGAAGTTACTTCTAACGAAGATATAAACTGCTTATTTTTAAACTACTGTATTTTATTAAATAATAGCTAAATTAATTAAACTCCAAAAAAAATAAGAAAAAACAACACGAAATATCTACAAAAATATGAATAAAAGAATATGTTAGTTATTATAGAGTTTAAGTAAGTTGTGACATATGTTTTCTACTTTTCTACTATAATTATTTTTAATTTTGTATATATAATAGGGTGATTTGTTTGATCACAAACTACTACTGATTGATCACAAACATTGAAACTGTTCACCCAGTTTCTTGCTAAATAACACAAACGATAATTTACAGTAGAGGCTCACTTTTATCACTCTATTATATAGCACAAGAGATAACAGGATTAAAGTAGTTTTTGTTACGTGAACCTTATACGCAGGTCATAGTGTCGAACAGAAAGAGAATGAACTTTTCATACTAAGTTGTCGTTTTAAAATCAATAACTGAATTAATTTTGACATGTGGAAGCTATTAAATATTTAGTTTTCGTATTTAATTTGAAATTTATAATTAGTACTTATGTATTTCTTTGCTTTTATTAATTCTGTTATTGTTATGGAAAGTTTCTAAAGTAAAATGGTAAGAGTTTGTCGTTTTGTTTTTGGAGTGGGTTAATATTTATAGTGGGTGGTCGAACCGGTCTTGAACGATTTTCGACCACCTTCTTGGCTAAACCAATCTGTGGAAGAAAGACACCAGACAGAGAGTTATTAAATTGAATCGTGGGATATTCAATACTTTGTATTCCTATACAAAGTCTTACACAAGTACTATCATAGATTGAAGTCTTCAATCATAATTATGCTTGTTTTAGCCTAATGGACTAATTTATTTCGGTGATAAATCTTTTCCCGTCTTTTTTCAATTTAAACTTAAATTATTCTGCATCCAAGTTCACTTTTGCAAACTCTTTTGATTGGACAAAGAACTCGAAGAGTCGCTTTTTTTAAACGTAATAAATTATCTATGGTTATTTTGATCATATAGTATAGTAGTGTGTAGTAATATATTATATTAAACAGCTTGTAGATTCTCTCTTCAAACAGCAATCTTTCACTTTTCTCGCTTTGCTCGATGTTACCGCTTGGGCGTTCTTTCTTCTAAGGATGAGGGTAGAGTAGGGGCAGTGATCGGAAGACATTATAGACGGATACAGTAGAGAACAAACTCACATCTAGGTATATAAAGGAAAATAAAATCTAAAAACATCTTCAGAATGTTCTCATTGAACAAGCATAAAAATGTTTAAGTAATGATGAATGTAGAAATGAATGTTTACAGCATTATATCTGGTCACCTTGTCTTTGGAAATGAAAACATTTACATTTTAATAACCATGTCTTATATCGTAATCGTATTTTCGAAATTTTTGTATCTAAATACTAGTTTCTTAAGAATATTTTGAGCAACTCCGAGATAATCCAATAATATATTTTATATCCCTATATCCCTATATGCTGAAAAATTCTTGGCCGCCTATAAGGAACGTGTTCATTTTATACAAAATAATCCAAAATTGACAACTTATAATTACCTAACTGAAACAAGATATCTCTGAATTCTTAAAAAAAATTATTTAATCACCCAAATTGTTCTAGTCGTAGTATAGTCATTTAGCAGGAATTATTGAATTGAATGAAAATTATATTTGTCTTCATCCATTTGTCCATCTTTTTTTAATGGAAGGTAATTTTTTGACTTTCCTGTTATTAATTGTAAGTGAATATTAAACGTTATTGTAAGAATTTTTAATATTTCTTATTTATTAATAAAGCCTACTGTCATTATATTTAAGTTTACTATAGTATTATTAGAATTGATGTTATTTTTGCAATGTTTCAAGAAACATTCATTTAACTTTGGATTGGAATGTTTTTTGTAATGTTAGTACTTTATACATTTGTTAGAAATATTATTTTAGTTAGAACTTTTCTTATTAATTGGTATAATTTTGCCTTTTTGTCAATTTAGTTACTTTTAACATTTAATCGTCTGCATATTAATAAATGTCGTGATGTGTCCTAGTGTTTTTCTCTATCCATTTACCTTCCATATATTTTAGCGAATATTTGGTAAAATGTGACGTTTTTAAAATTGGATCACCGCTTTTTAAAAATAATGTCGAAATAATAATTCATTTTAAGAAAATTTTATTGTATCAATAGCTTTGAAGGACTTTGCGTCGCGAAAGTAAAATATAAAATGCTATTTTTACACATTTAAAATTCATAAAGATTTTAGATATCTGCTGACCATAGACGGATTTATTTAGAGCTGTTCTTATTTATTTACATTTCCTCACATCTGACTGCAGTTAGGCAAAATTCAAAGAGGGCAAAATGTTAACAACATTTAATCATATTGGCCTAGTGTAGACCGTGGATTTGATAATGATTCTAAAATTTTTTATTAATTATAATTCGATAGATAGAAAAATATTACAAGAAAATAATTTAGTTTAGTTATTCAACTCTAAGTAGGTAGTAGTAGTTAGTGCTCAATAAATAATCATCTGGAAGGTACATACTTTTTGTTGAATTGTACTCAGTTTTGAAATGTTAAATTATAGTGCAACTATTGTTCTGCTATGGTATTTCGTGGTTTTTATGCATACAGTATTAATACAGGTAGATTATTGGCGATTCAATGTGAAATAAATACCCTAAATATGGATATATGCCAATTAATTAAATAATTCGAACCAATCAAAAATGAAAGTCTACTTTAGAAAACTGTAATTATTTATTTCAGCTTTATTAGAATAATTTCCTATTAGACCAGACACAAGAGCCAAAAGTTTTTAGCACTGCTTTGAATTTCAACTCTTATGACGATGAACCTTGCCTCCACAAATTGAATTGAAGGTTTTATATCTATTTCTGCAACCATATGCTAAGATTTAGATATTCATGACACTGATGTACGAGTACAAGAGCGATCCAATAATTCTTTTTGACAGCAGCGAATGGTGGCCAGTACTATCTCGGCACACTCAGGAGCTTGACGTCATTAAAATTAAGATATTGAGGTGGATGTGTGGCGTAACGCGGTATGGCCGTATCACTACGGGATATTTTCACGAAAAGTTCTGTTGTGTTGTTAATGCTATTAGCTTTACGAACTATAGGCCCTTCACAGTCACCTCCCTGCTCTCCAAAGTAATGGAGTGAGTTTGATCAACTACTATCAATATGGCTTTCGTCACAATCAGTCAACCGGTGATCTTCTAGTTTACCTTACACAACATTGAGCTGCGGCTGTGGAATGCCAGGGACCTTGGGGCCTGACAGGTAGTGATTTAGTGGACATGGCGACATGGCATTTGATCAAGTATGGGATTTAATCCAATGCATATACTTTTATACACCGTCCTCAGATATATATATATATATATATATATATATATATATATATATATATATATATATATATATATCTCAAAATTGGAAAGACAGCAGAGTGCAGAGTGCTTTAATACCAGGACAAAGCGAAAGCTGAAATAGCGTGATTTTATTAAATTTGTCTTTTTTAGTTTTGGATATTAAAATAAAACCAACAAACACATTGATACATTTATTAATAACAAATAAAACATAAACACTGTAAATTGTAAATGCAAACGGCATTGTGGTGCAGTTGAGCAATTTCTTATTATGTGGGTTCGAATCCTACTATCTTTCCATATGTGTTTACATTTAAAACATTTTAGTCTCTCTATTGGAATATATAAATGTCATATGAGGGGATTCATATATTCTTACTATAAGCCGCACCGCACCCGATTTGTAATTCATTAAATACCGTAGAAATTGACACTATTCGTTACAAAAAAATCTCTATTACTTACAAATTCTAAAGACTAAGAAATCATTACAAAGCTACTCCACACTACACACAGTACAACACTTAGAACATTAATTTTGTAGATTATGATGCCGTAGTGGCACGAAAGAACGGTAGACGCTGCATGTAAGCGCTGCAGCGCTGATTTATTATTAACTACAATCGATTTCATTTTATATTCATAGGTTATCATAAAAATAATGTTAATAAATATATTAATATAGAAATTACTATCATATATTCTGTGTGTCAGCATCGCTCCAAGGCACGAAAGTATTTTAATTCTATGTAAAAGGCAATATTCATTTTTCTTTTGTCGAGATATCAAAATCCTTAAGACGTGCATTTTGTGAGCTGGCTTGCAGGTTTTAAAAGTTATCCATATTACCTGTAATAAATAAAACCATACATAAACTGTAACATTTTTCTAATTAACTTTACTATTAAAATTAAATAATTAATTAATTAAATACTAAAAAGTTATAATACGTCAATTTATGTAGTAAAACGATATAACTTAAAAATATACATACGGTGAAACTCATCGTCTTCTAAATTATATAGCTTTCAGTCCATACTCTTTACTAGTATAGAACCCTGTAAAAATAAACTACAATATATTTGCTATATTAAATGTCACAATTATAAGATGATATAAGAAATCTAAAGAAAAAATTATTAAAATAATTATGTTAGAGAGAAAAGAGCTCGGGCAGCGAAGGAGAGCGTTACTGTGCACATTTTAAAGACTTAACGCCTACATTAGAGTCGCTTCCTCAAGGCACTACTCCGAGCTCGTCTCCCCATGAAATACTATAGTTTCTTCTCACCAAATATCCACCTCCAACACCATTAGCTATATGTCATCTGAGAGTGGAAATAGGCTCCCGTGACATATTTCCCATGGCTGGTGCTATATTTGAATTATATTCCTTTGCTATATATTGATTGTTTCGCTGATCCATGATCTTAAACTACAAAAATTATTATTATATTAGCATTAATAATTAACAACGCAATTACCGGAAAAGCTCAAGTAAGGCGATAACAATAGCTGTGTTTTGAATTCTATTATTACAGTTCAATATTCAATAGGTCTATTGCCTATTGGCCTTTGTTGAGTTTTTATACGGAAAATAAATAAATAAATAAACAGCTCGCTTGCATAGTCTCTTTGTTCCAGACACACCCATACCCCTCCTTCCCCCACCCCGCTGCAATTTATTGATCAGTAAACCCCCTCACCCCTGCGCTTACTCCCCCTGACTGTACTCGTATGTATAAACCTACTTAGTCGGAGCGACGCGAGGGTGATATATATAAGCAACTTGATATGCATTATTTTTAAATTTGTTCAAATCTTTTTTTAGGATTGAAGAATGTTCAAAAGAACATTCTTCAATCTAAAAAGATATCCCAACCAGCCAGGAAATGAATTCATTCAGAGTGGGAATCGAACCTATAACTGTCGCGCTTACAGTCAGAGGCTTGAAAACGTATTAATATTAAAATGAAGTTTAATACAAAATATAATAATTAGTAGATACTTACGATTTCTATAACTCACGATCCATCACAACTTATTAACTACTATAACATTGTGTAAATAAGGATTTATATTAAAATATATTTTATTACATCAAACCGAACTAAAAAGAAAGAAAATAAACAATATACGACTTCATAGTGTCAGGTTCTAATGTAGACTACCTAGTACTTACTGCGCAGCCCAGACAGAGCTAGACTCAGGCTTTCTGCGCATGTCTGTTTACGTCTACAATGAACGATGTTGCCAACAGACAAATTAATATTTTATTATCACAACTTTATACTTTTTCAAATATATAACATTACAAAAAATATTATACATATATACGCGGACGGAAGATAAATAAGAATTCTTGTACAACAATAGTTCTTGTTAACTTAACAAGAAGTTCTTGTACAACAATAGATCCCAACTAGGGAGCACGTCGGGTATGGGAGAGGGACGGACCCATGGGAATCTTATGAAATGAAGGAGAATATAATTTTTTGTGTGAGAATTTAAATCAATAAATAAAATTTGTTGGAACAATGGGGGGGGGGGGAGGATATCATGATCTGTTACAGCTTTTACTATGTGCAAGAAAGATCTGCTTATTGCTTATGTTACTTGAAATTTATACGTTTGTTACTAATTTTAAAAGTTCAAATTCAATTTATTTTTATTTCATTTTTCTGTATATGATACGTACGGAGATGTTTTTTTTACTACATAAAGTAAAAAAGATGTTGTTTCTCTTTGTAACAATATTTATGCCAAGACTAAGTAGTGTTTGGTTTCAAACGGCTATACCTATAAGCGATAAATTTTTGTGTTTCTAACTTTGTTGACTATCGGTCTCGATACAAACTAGATACAGGCGCGGTAAATTTCAGCCTATTTCTAGTAACCGATTTTGGTAAAATCATTAAGAACTGTCAATATATATAAATTTCCTATAAACTGTCAAACTGTCAATTTATTCATTTCCTGTAAACTGTCAAACTCTCAGTATAATAATTTCCTTAATTTTTTCTCATACGGCTTTTAGAACTTAAGTTATAGCTTTCTGCAAGACAAAAATTCAATTGAAAGTGGAAGCGGCTGCATTACCCGAAACTATAATGCCATAGGATATATTACTATGAAGGTAGCTAAAGACCAAGTCCGGTAAACAAGGCCAGCCGCAGATTTTAGCAGCATTAGCTGCTTAGCCATGTCTTCAATCCATCAGTATGAGGTCCCTACTGTAATTTAGAGTCAATGGCGATACCAAGAAAGTAATAAATTGGTTCAAGACCTTAAGGGATAGTACTTTGGTCCGGGACACAAGCCATGTCACTCGGTTTTCAACAAGTTTAGTTTAAGACCACCGTTCTCAAGCGTGCCTTCACAGACGTTCACTTTATGCTCCAGCGTGAGTCACCTCTCGTCAAAGAATGCTATGTTATCGGCATATATCGACAGCCATGAAGGCTGGTCCTTGATGTGAGCCGTGATGATATCTACCACAACATTTAACGAAAGCGGACTAAGAACTAAGCTTTGGTGAAACCCTACTGTAATTGGGAAGGTTTGGTGTCGCCGACAGCGGTCCTACCTATAGAAACGGAGTGATTATACATTTCGTTGACGACATTGCCAATAAAGGCTTCAGGGATCCCTTTGGATAGCAGAGCCCACCAGATACATTGATAAGATACAGTCAAAGACCTTCTTCAGATATAAATATGCCATGTGCACATGTACCTATTTTATGATTGTATGTATATTATATACCCGCTGGGAAAAATGCTACTATAAATTGACCAACTTGATTTGCAGTCCTATCCACTCATATTGTATGAAATGAATAACAAGATAAGTTGGCAATGGATAGATTTTCTATTTTATATACACTAACTTATTTCGTAAGACTATGGCAGTATTTTGTAAGAATAAACCTAACTATTCCACTCAACAAACTTAAATTTGCGTTTACAAACTTAAGTTTGGATTTTTTTTTGTGATATATCTTAAATATTCCAACTGGCGAATTTTTTCATTCCATAAATTTCATATATCTAGGTTACCGGGAAGTGCCCGGAAAGTGTGATTACGTGGCGATTTTCATACAAAATGCAAAAAAATTAAGTTTCAATGATCACATTTCGTTTATTTACAAACTTAATTTACCCGGTGCTTTTAGATATTATATGCTGGGATATTTGATATTATTGTATGCTTGATTTCCACACGTGATTTTGAAAAAATAATCTTGACAGACAAACAGACGGACAGACGGACAACAAAGTGATCCCATAAGAGTTCTGTTTGCCTTTTGAGGTAAGGAACCGTAAAAGCAAGATACCAAGATCATTCTTCTCCTGCTCATGTTTTTCTATGATCTCATCAATCGTCAGCTGACTGTCACGGCTGGGAGAATTCAGCAGTTTCTGAATGTTATCTTTATTTTCTTCTGTCACATTACAAAAAAAAAGATTCCGAATTCGCGTAAGTCGAGGTATTACTATATAAAAAATAAAACCACCAATCACTACTACACATTTATGAAGAGCTAATAAGTAGTTACATCAATAACATGAAATAATATTTTAAAAGCAATGCTTAGAACACAGTCATAATAATTTTGTTAATAATATTACCAAATTTTGTGAAAAAATTATAATAATCAAGTGACACAAAATGTACAATAACTTTTTATGTAACTTTGGAGAAATTACCTTTCTGATTGTTATTACCTCAGAAGAAATTAAATTTAAAGGATTTTAATTGGAATAAATATAAAATTATGTTAAGTAACATATGGTCGATCATTTAATTTTCGAAATAATCATAAAAAAAACTTAAGTAAATCCTTAAATATACCATTTATCTTATAATGTAGAAGACTTACTAACTATCTATTTTGTGTACTAATAAAATAATTATAACAGACAATAAACATTACATATTAAAATTAATTTGTCGTTAACAAGAAGTGAAAGAAATGCTTTAACTAATATATGTATATAAGTAAATAAGTTATTAAGAAAAATGATTACCAAAATGAAGAAATATATATCAAAATACAAATTATCATAATAATGCCAGAACCTTAACAGTCTCTATCCTAACATTGATTTTTGATTAGATATCTAATTTCCATTATTTATTTCCATAAGTTGTATATATTCTATAAGTTTATTGAAGATATTTGACAGTGAAGTGTTCGGTGACCTATGTATGTAACGGCCAAGAATACTAGGTGAGGGGAAAAGAATTTTCACCATGTCCACAGGATTTTAAAAGTCGATATTACTATCAACTTCACCCTTCTACTTAGCATATCCGGGTAGACAGAGAGAACCAAGTTTAGACATTGCTTTCTCTGATTTCTGTCTCAATTTCAGATATTGCGTGTTAGGTGGCGGACCTCAATGACCATTTCTAACCAGAGCGGGGAAATGAAAATAATTCCAATGTAATTATTCTCCAAGTGGGAATGGAACATAAAACCAAGACGTTAATAGTTACACGCTGTCTCACTGCGCAATGATGGCTCAAAGTTAATTAAGTTAATTTATATTTATTCAGTATTATTTGCATAATATACTATTCGACGGTATACTATTCGAGATACTAATCCCACGTACAACATCGATACACGGCACAACATTTACAACACTAGAAACGAACTCAAGTCCTAAGATAGCCGCCCATAATAAAAATAATCTACCATGTATTCTTTAATGTAACAATTTACAAAGTATATAGAAACTTGACTTCGAATATGTTAATTTTTAAATAATCATATTTAATATCATTAAATATGTATACATATATTTAATAACAAATCAATTATAAATTAAATAGTTAATTAAAATTGAAGATGTGTTAGAAAATGGAAGACCAAAGACATAAATTGTTACCAGATTCATGTCTATGAATGTCAACTAAATCTAGGCGCGCTAACTGTAGGTAACATAAACGGACTGCCTACTGGAACATGACTATAAGCCATAAACAGCTACAAATTTAGTATTAATATTATCAAGAGAGACAAGGAGAACAGCTGACGATAGTAAAAACAAAATCAATTAAAGGGAGAAAAATATATCAAATTATTTAGAAGACATGAAAAATCTACTTTAAAAAGTCAAAATCAGTAAAATCATTTCAAATAAAATTATATAATATGAATAATAGTAAATGAATTGTCAAAACAATTTAAAAAAGGAAAACTGGTCCTCCCTTTACTCTGCTGAGAGACACCCTATAGTGCCTTATTCTGAACACCCAGGCGGGACCGAGCGGCCCCTACCATCTAATGTTCAATTAATTGAACTGTCCATCCCAATCCGCCACAAAAATAATAATTGGAACGTAAATGAACTTAAATTATACAAATGATTGACCGACAGCGGATACGAGTATTTACTTACTTTCCGTTGTAAACCAGCATATTATTCATTTAAAGAAGACAAACTCACAACAATAAATATTTTAAAGAAATGAACGAATGACAACAAAGGCATGGACCTTGATATATAAAAAATAAATCCACAATTTATTTTTTCTATAACAAAGCCTGTTAATAAAAGTGTGAGCTTAAAAAAAATTCAAACAATTTCGACCGACACTATGATTCCCGCATTTGCACGATATACAATATTAATAATATAAACATGTGTATATAAAAGTTATAATAATTATTATGTCTCATCAAAATAGTTCTATAAATTTTATCAATTATTAAACTGGAAGATCTCTACATTCACCTTTTGGGTTTGTTAGCCGTAGCGGAAGACAATAGTGAGTTTTTAAACGAAGCTTTTCTTTTACCACGTCGCTATAAAAAGTCCACGTATATATTGTGCGTATTATTGCTTGATTTGAGAATTTATGCTTTTTATATAATTTGCTTGTCACTAAAATAATAAATAAGAAAATATTTTTGCATATTTATAACCTAATTAGACTATACAGTAACTAACATTTATTGATATTTATAGTTTTTTGGTATTTTATTTTTATATATTTTTTTATGTTTTCTCCAATTTTTTTTAACAAAACTAAATATCTATTTATTAATAAATGTAATGCTATAATGAGTTAACAAGTTAATAGGCTAATATATTTACAATCACTTACTTAAACTCCAACACTTACGTCTAATTATAAAGTTAAGTGATGATAGTGAGAAATACTTATGATACTTATATATGTACATACTGAAACATTCTAGATAGCTTAATATTATTTGATAAAAACTAATTTTACTGTACAAATTTTGTGCTGTTACAATTAAAAGTCTTGTGAATTTCATCAGGTACAAGCATTTAATATAATTACACTCCTAGTCACTATGCAGGTCAGCTGACGTGTGACGTGTATAACCTATTCTTAAAACTATTCCTTAATATAGCGTATTTACACAATATCCAGTAGCCTTAAAATAAAAATGAAATAAACTAAGTGGTAACACTTAAGAGTACTAATTACTAAGCTTATATTAATAAAACCATAATATTCTAAGAACTATGTCAATCAAGCGATACCTATCATCTACATTTCTATAATTTATATTTGCAATGTGCTATAATCGATTTCTATTTGATTTCCTATACAACGTTTTTTTTTTTTTTTTTTTATTTTAACTTTTTTATATAAATAAGCGCTATTATTAAATATTTTCTTACTTCTAGTTTATGAACGTTAAAGGCACTATAATACAATAAGCTATATGTTTTAATACTAAGTGTAAATGTCTACAAAATATAATGTTTCTCGCGTATCAATTGCTGTCGAAATCTATAAGGCATGTGTTCAGTTGTAATAAGATGGTAAATGCAGACTCCAACGTCGATATAATGCTCATGTTCTTGCATGGCTGCGCCTAAAAAAAGCATAAATCAAGTTATAAATAGAGAAATCAAATCATTTTAATAATAAAGTAAACATTTAATACCTACATACGACACTGTCCGAAAGATTGTTTCTGACGAATATGTCACCGAGGTCTTCAAGTGGTAATTAATTAGTTGTATTGTGCAAAGTAGCATAGAGTATGAAAAGTTGATGCATTTCCCGAGGTGGTCTCTGAAAATATGCAAGAATGTTATAATAACGGAATTCATAAGAAATATTTATAATTCATCGTATTATTATATATTCAGTAATAGGTACTTACGGTGAAACTCTCCGTCAGCCTTCTGGTATGCATATGCATGGCTGAACTTTGTTTAGGCTCTTTGCTCAAAGCTCAATACCCTATGAAAGAATAAATTGTTACTAATATTAAACGTTGTTAATTAAATTATATATGAATCTTCTTTAAGTTATCATACCGTCACTCTTCAGGACTTGTGTCGTAAGCAGCCTCAGATCGACGAATCTAAAATATATTGATCGGTTATACCCACGCCTTTGTTATGAAATTAGATCATTGACATTTATAAAAATAAATTATAGCAATACTTACTGTTAGTCCATCGTATGTCATCTGAGAGTGGAAATAAGCTCCCGTGACATGTTTCCTAGCGGTGAATGCAGTTATCAAATATTACTATGATGTTGATGTTGTTTGGGTGTCAGGGTGTACACGATGTCTGAAACAATATTATTAATTTTATATAATAATAAAAACTGATTTTCCAAGTACGCATACGTGTTTAATATATATTTCAGTACATCAGAGTGTAATTGCTCAGAGTGTAGCACTGACAGTGTTTGCCTGCTTTAAGAAAAATAATGTGACGTGCTACCATTGAAATTAAATTTCGAACTAAAAATCGAACTACATTCTAGTTCGATTAAAATTCACCAGATGGTTCTGTGATCAATATATAGTAGATTTAAGCGTCTTTTTCAAACATGTAAATATTTTAGCAATTATTCAGAGGTTTTTTTTTTGCATTTTATTTAATATTTCACTATTGGTGTATAGTTATGATGAAAATGAAAAATAGTGTATTAGTTATCAAAATTAAGTACATTATTATAGTGGTGGGAACCTATTATTAAGCAAAAAAAGTCTGTTTTAGGAGAACCCGCTCTTCCATATAAATTTTTTTTTAAGAGGGAAAATTACGCTTCCGTATTATAAGGTCTAGTCTATTCGTGACCCCGTATGTCGGAATCACTTTTGGTTGGCCTGTACCGACTAAAAATCCCTCAGACTTCTTAGCGTCCTATTCCCGTGGAATAGTCGCAGTGGAATTACTTCACGGGGGGACGATTGCTAAACAGCTTTTTCCCTTGTAGCATTTTTAAATCATTTTACTTTTGCAAGCTTGCTCTTGCCTACATATGTCTTTTAGGATATTCATGCGTAGTCGCTTATTGCTTCCCAAGCTGATGTACACGACAGCATTATCTCGACTAAATTCTCAGGACACATTTGCTTGCCAACACTGGTATGCAAGGCATCTCTAGCTCCTTCGTAGCTTGGACATTCGAAGAAAACAATCAGCGCTAAGGTATAGATTTTGAGTTTGGAGATCTTTCCTGAAGACGGGAAATGCGTGTGTGCATTTTTTGTATCTCCTGTTTTCAAACAAAGGGCGCATTTGACTTCGTTTGCGAATATGATTCGCTGGTGGATCTTGTTTCACCCGTTTCAATATATCAGCGTACTGTTCCTTCTCTCTTGGCCGTATTATAAGCGCTCTTTCTCTTTTGACCGTTTAGGCTGGTTTTCTTTTTAAGTTCCCTCCGCTTAGATTCAGGTTCAGGTTCAGTTCATCTGTTCTACAGTTAACGATACTCTCACTGTCTCCTTTCTTCTTATTTGTGTAACCCTGTTCGATTCTTCAGGTGAGGTACTCTCTTTTCTTATCGCTTTGCAAACTTTCCTACTTTTAATCGTTGCGATCTTATTACTCTTCTCTACTTCGGTATCCTTAGCTGTCGTCACAGACTCTTTTCTTAAGAGTGACGGTGAGGTTTGAACTTCTACTGCGGAAGTTTGAGGATTTTACCTCTCAACTTCTCCAGCAATCCTTTTAAATAAAATACCTAGCGAGGCTACATATCCGTGCACATTAATTTTTCCTTTTATAAATTCAGCTAGGCCAAGATAAGTTTTTCATAGCGTTCTAGTGCCTTCTATAATCCCATCTCTTCATCATTTTTTAAGTTTTTTTTACGATTCCCACGGGAACCTAGGGAAATAAACAGTCCGCTCAGGCAGAGCCGCGGTAGCCGGAGTAAGGCCACTAAATACGATCCTAGCTGTTACCTGATGAGGGTGATGACCAGGACAGCTTTTGATCTACAACCACCCCTAAATATTTCATGTGTTACTCTTTCTAAAGTTGGACTTTGTTGGACGTAGATTTTTATGTTAAAATCAGAAATTGCTTTACTACGGTTTGAATTACGGTATGCAATTGCAAAATATATGTAATTAGTTGTAGCCTTGTTCAGTGTTAGTAGATTATTATTGAGCCATCTAGCTATTTCAGACATGCCCGCCTCAGCACTGTCAGCATTGCACACCAGGATTTCCCGGTAAAAACGACCGCGGTATCATCCGCATAAGAAAATACTTTGGTGTTACTTATCCTGATGCCACTGAGGTCATTAATGTAGATCAGGAATAGAGAAGGGCCAAGCACACTTCCTTGTGGAACTCTATACTTCGTTGCTAATATGATCATTAAACTTGACCCTTTAATTTCTATTACACAGGTAGTCAATATAAAGTTTTAGCGGCTCACTCTTGTAGTTTATTTATCAGAATGGGCACTGGCCCATGACGCGGTGTCAAACACTTTTTTCAAGTCCAGGAATACCGTAACACATTTATGACCCTTATCCATACTATTAGTTACTAAAGAGGTAAGTGCAGTAATTACCTTGATTAATACATCGTGCCTAAATCCAAATTGTGAGTTGCTTAAAATTTTATATTTCAAAAGTCTGATGTTAATAAATTTTTCTAATATGTTTGATATAGCTGTTAGTATGGATATAGGCTTGTAATTATTGACATCGTCTCTGTCTCCACTCTTGTATACTGTAATTATAATTGATTGTTTAAATGACGCAGAGAAAACGCCGTTCGAGAAACAGAGATTAGCTAAATGCGTCACTATTGGAACAATATCCTTCCTGGCTGATAAACTTTTATTAAAATCCTATTCATTTCATGGTGATCGGCTTCTAAAAGAATAAAAGAACTAACTTGAGTAGGTAAGCGGTTGAGTGTATCAGGATATTGTATTTTCCAATGTTTGCAAAATAATAGTTAATGAAATTAATAGAGTCAGAAGATCTTCCTCTAATGTTCAGCAAATCAGTAGCTTCAATCAATCATCAGCTTTTAGAATTATTAGTGTAAGTTATAGTTTTGATGTTTATCCAAAATAATTTCGTGTTATTGATTGATTTACTAAGTTATTCTCTCACATATTTCTTTTTTAATTTTTTAAGAAGTTGTTACAAAAGTTACAGTACCGGCAGTATGTTATTTTAAAATTTCATTTAATGGATCATTTCAGGCTTTTTTCTGCAGTTTATTATGTTTTTTTATACATCTTAACATACCGGTAGTTGTCCATGGTTTAATGGTTCGCTTGCATTTGTTGGGTAAAGCTCTAGTAGTTGTACCTAGTTTTATTGATTCAGTTAGTGTGCTTAGAAGCAAGTCAGTTTATTGGTCCGGGTTGTCACAAAACAGCAAGTCTGTGATTTTATTTTTTCTAAGATATCTAAGGACTCGTTCGAAATCAATTGATGTGGTCTTTTTGCTCACAGCTTGTTTAAGTTTTAGTTTAGTTAAAGATAAAAAAGTTGTGCCATGATCAGTTATTGTAGTTTGTAGAATAGCAATACTTGCCTGTTATTTTTTTGTTAATTTTAATCATAAAATGATCGAAATAGTTCACTTCACGCGTAGGGTAGCAGGTAATATACAAATAGATTTCCGTAATAATATGTTATATAGATTTCTGTGACTTTATGCTCGTGGTTCGTTATCCCTAGATATAAGCGTAATGTTAATATCGCCCGCTATTATAACGTTTTGTTGTAAATTTTAAAGTGTTCAGGTGTGTGTTAAGAGAGTCAATAAAGCAGTAACAGCCAGAGCCAAACTAATTTCTTTAACATTGTGTCTTAACGATTTCTTTTCAAAAACAATTACCCCATCATTTTGGTTTAATTTACGTGTGGTCGAGAAAGAGAGCTATTGAGTTCTGGGATAAGATTTCCAAGTCTTATTCTGTTAAAATTAAAATGTCGCCTACAAACGTAAAAGTAGTAGATAGATAGTAAGAGTCAAGTCATGAAAATTACGATAAATACTTCTTATATTTTGAGAGATAATAGTCAAGTCATTTTTGTTTATATTTATTTGTTTTTGAAGTTCCATACTGCTATCATATGTATTTGCTTTATATATTAGCCGAATAGCTATTACAGCACTACGTACATTTAACGTGCTGAGTAATATCTTAATTTTTTATTTTAGTGTTTATCGTATATAATGTAAAGTAAATGCTTGTGTGTGTATTAGTGATTAGTATATAAAAGTGTGCCTTAGTTGTAAAATGTAAGTAAAGGTCATTTATGAGTACGCTTAACTATAACCATTTTGAACAATTTATAATATTATAATATATAAATACTGTACTAGATTCCGACAGCGTAACACTAGTCATTTGACGTTTATGAGTTTATGTATTCGCTCCTCAGTTCTAATTGTTATGCTTGGAGAGTTCTCAACCTTCCTGACGTAGACTATTCCATACGCAGTCCAGCAATATTTAAACGCTCCTGACCTTATTAAGTCTCTAGCCAAGAAATACAGACAGGGGCCTTTGCTGGTAAGGTGCTTAGATAAGAAAATAGGTGCGTCTACTTGTGATGTGAGTCCCAAGTGTTTACTCGTCAATTTACATTTGCGTTTTATATTAAAATATTTACTCATCTTCATCACCTCAGATTTTAAAATGGTGTAGCAAGTTTAAACAATAATGGGTGGTTTAGAGCTTTCATTATTTTTCCCTCGCAGTCTATATACATTCCAAGTTACGAGTTAAGCAAGTAATCATTTCTATGAGATCGTCCTTAGTTTGATTGGAATAATCTAAAAAGCTTAGGAACATTCTTAATGACAACATCCGTATTTCGAGTTCCGATCTGAATTTCGTCAAATTTATTTTCTAGAATCGTGATATATAATGATAAAAAAAATATGGCCAAATCCAAATACAAGCGGAATCCTAGTGTTCAGCCAATTTCAATACTTCCTTTCCTGTCCAAAGTCTTGGAACGTATTGTTTTTCAACAATTGACTCAGTATCTGTTAGATAACCAAATTTTATCTGAATTTAAGTCTGGTTTCCGTAGTGGCCACAGCACAGTTACTACTTTAATCAAAGTGTGTGACGACATTTTTGCATTGCTAGATTTTAGTAATGCTTTTAATAGTGTCGACACTGATCTTTTAATTGCTATTTTACGCTCGATAAATATCGCTCCTGATGCCACAGAGTGGTTCAGTACCTATTTATGTCGTCGACAACAATACGTGCAAGCTAATGACAAGTCATCTTCTTTATGATCTCTTTCTGCCGGCGTTTCTCAAGGGAGTGTCCTTTCCCATCTCCTGTTCTTCATCTTTATCAATTCAGTTTCCCAAATTATTTCTTCTTCCTTCCATCTTTATGCTGAAAACTTTCAAATTTACTAAGTGAGGCTATTTGTAAATATAACGAGGACTTGCAGAATGTAAGCAGTTGAAGCAAGTCTTTTGGCGCAATGGTCAACCCTGACAAGTCCTAAGTGTCTCTTATTGTTAGCACAAAGCAACTGCAAAAAGTTAATATTAATAATCTTTCAACAATCAATTTTAGTATTAGTTAGTAAGTTTGAGTATTAGTCCATCTATTAAGGATCTTGGTGTTATTCTTGACAATTCACTCTCTTGGTCACCACAGATAGCCGAGGTTAGCCGAAAGATTTTTGCTACAAACGGATCCTTAAAACGACTGATATATTTCCTACCAATTAAAACCAAAACTACTCTAGCTCATTCACTACTGTTACTATACTTTAGGTTACGCTGACTCATGTTATCCAGACTTATCTGAAGATCAATTAAATAAACTAGAACGTTTCCGATCACCGTTGTCAGCTTGGATGGCTTACTATCCGTCAGCGCCGCAACTTCCGCATGCTATCACTCCTATATTCCATCCTCTATAACCCTCTTGCTCCCTCTTATCTGAAAGATCGTTTTTGTTTCCTTAGTTCCGATTCTCTTCTACGCCTCGAGCTTCGGTCCGATGGTGACAATATCCTCAAACTACCTTCCTCTCACACTCATTACTTCCAACTATTGTAAAATCTGTGATCCTGTGGAATGAGTTTCCTTCTAAAGTCAGACATTCCAAAACGTTGTGTTCTTTTAAAAATCATTTTATAAAGTACTTATTTAACCTATAAATTATCCTATACCTATTATTTATTATATATATATATATATATATATATATATATATATATATATATATATATATATATATATATATATATATATATATATATATATATATATATATATATATATATATATATATATATATATATATATATATATATATATATATATATATAATATTTTTTTAGTATCTTATAATATCAATTATATTATGTATGTTTTGTATATAATTATATAATTTTATAGTATGTATTTTACATATTTATTTTTGATTTTATTTTAGTATATATTATGTTCTGTTTTGTTCTTTTTATATTATTATTATTTCTTTTTTTTAAATTTGTACCGTGCCTTATTCACCTATTCCTGTATCAACTAGTCCTGCATTTGCCAAAGGTTGTCTGTAAGAGATTTCTTGAAGCAATAAGACCACCTCTGCGTATACATTTTATATATATTTGTTATATTCTTACGTTTTGTGTGTTTGTTTTTTTTATGTGTGTGCAGTAAAGTATAAATTAATAAATTTAAAAAAAATAATTTTTATTCTTCCTATTTTTATTCTCTAGCTGTACAATTTTTCGATTAAGCTCTTCATTTTGCGCTGTGATGAAGGTTGGAGGTCGATATTGAGTTTTCAATGTTAAGATTTGATTGCTGAATTTCCTTTAAAGTAGTAATTATAAGTAATAGTTAATTAGTCATTAAACAGGCGGTTCGATTTGCAATCAATTGGGTGATATATCCGCTGTTAATGAGGGGGCGGAGTTTGCACTACGGAAGTCCTCCAATCGCTTATCCTTGGGGTGTGTCGATGGCGCTTGCGCTTCTATAAGGAGGAACGCACAGGCAGGTTTTTATTTATTAATATAAAGTAGTTACTTATCTATTTGTAAGGGAGGAGCCAACTCTATGCAGCCAAGCAAGGTACCAGGCGCGCAGCTATAACATGCTGTTACGCAGTATTCTGTCGTACACTTCTTTGATTTATGCACTTCTATTATTTCCAATGAATTCATTTTAACAATATTTAATTAAATAATTTGAAAACAAAGTAATTTCGAGATAGTGGACACGTCAACGCCTTAGGGAGATCCTCGGGAAGAGGGATGATATGATGAAATCACATGCAATTTCTCCAATATGGGCAATCACTGACGTAAATTTGCATATCCCCGCCCGCCTTCATTTTAATTATTGCCATTGTTGATATCTATAATTATTGCCGAGGGCAATTTTTGTCATAAGCGCACTTTTGTCAATTTTGTCTTGCACCACTTTATATCTTTAATGCAGATGAAAAGAATTTAGAAATATACGCTAAATGTGGCCAAATTTTATCAGAAGAGGGGCACAAAACATATCTATATTGTTAAACAATCTCAAGCAAAAGAGTCGATTACAGATTTATTCACCTATTCGTCTGCAGCAAAAGTCCGCTGTCCATTTATTGTCTATCTATTATAAAGTTGCCCAAAAAAATCTGATTCTGTACGTAATGGATGGGGTATTGGAAAGTTTGATACTGGTTGGATGACTACAGCAGTTTTCTACGAATTAATGGCGAATGTGTTGGTTGTTTACCCCTATCTCCTCAACAATAGCAACAATAGCAATAGCAGTCACAAAACTCATTTAAATTCGATATTGAGTCAGTTTTGTACTCATCATCAAATTGAGATAATCGCGCTGTATCCAAGTATCAGTCTGCCAATGTAACTGCATTCCTACCTCTTAAAGTAGGATGGAACAATCTTTGAAAAAAAGGCAAGGCATCATCATCAATGCATTACTAAATTGCATTTGGCTCCTGTATTTAATGAAGCTATTATGAAGAATCTAAAATCGAATCGAGTCCAATATTAAAATATTAGTGAACGGCTTTAAATCCTATGGGCATACAGCCCATTCTACCCGCACGCAATTAATTATGATTAATATCTTGGTGCTAGGAGCAATAATGTTAATATACACAATTAATGACCAGTTTCTGACGTAACAACGATAAATTACTCAACTTTTAAAAGGATCATGCCCCACAAAGAAGTTACTGAACACTTGGATATATTATACTTATTAAGTGTGGCAAGCATTTCATGACGCTGAAATAGCAAAAAATACTGACGATAAAGTAGATTTACCAGCCGCTACTCCACAAGCACATTTAAAACAAGTTGAAGACCCACGTTCGCCCTATGGCGTGTCTATACACAAGAAACATTTATGGATGCATGATCCAGGAAGGGAGGATGGATAATTTAACGTTTTTTGTGCCTGAAGCTAATACGTCTAAACAAGGCACATCATCTGTTGAGCGACATCTTTAGAGTGCTACACTTCTGCTGCCTAGTCCAATCTTTGTTAAAAAGAAATGGTCTTGTGCAGAATGTTTAGCTTTCCCAGAAACCCCAATAACGAGAGGAAAAAGGCAAGCTGAACGACAGCTTTATGTAGCTCGCAAACAACAAAAAAGAGAAAATCTGTCAAAAGTAATGGAAGAAAAGAAGTTGATCAATAAAAAAAACCTTTTGAAATTTGAATAAATACCAAGAAAGATAAAAAAAATTAATTTGTAATTCAACCTACTTATAACGTAGGTACCAAAAGCTACTTGCGGAGTTTGTCATTTCTATATGCTAAAGAATGAATTAACTTCCTGTGGTAATTCCATTGTTTTCTAAAATATTTAAGACATAATTACAAATTGTTAATACTATTTTAGTTTAATTAGTTATAAGAAAAAAGTAACAAATAGTTGGTACTTAAAATACTTTTTTATTTTCTGATATCAATGTGTTCGAAGTTTTTTTAGTCTTTAAGTGGGCAATAGCTGTAATTGTTGCTATAGTTAACGTAGATAACGTGTATTTATTGAACTCATAAAAAAGTACGTTTTGAATATCTCTATCCCTATCCGAATGCATGTAATCGATTATCGACCCCTCTCCCCGCTCCGTCTCACCAACGATAAAAGAATATATTTCTTGTAGCAAATAAACAATGTGTAAAACCTCTGTTAAATTCTTCTTTACTTAATGAAACAAGTTATTAATTTAAAATTTAATGCACAAAGTTTGAATGTAGTCTTAAATATTTAAGCCTTTCAATGAAATAAAAACAAATGGAATGTAATTTTACAATCATAAACATAATAATTGTAATATAAAATCGCTTAGTAAATTAATACACAGATGTATTCTCTCTGACCCCCCCGAGTCGACCCCTGAGGGGGGAGAGGAAAACGGCTTCAGGGCAGTGCCCTCTTGCCGTTAGGCTCTTCCGCCGCCCATGAATATGGGCGGGTCCTTGGGTTGGGCGTTTGGCCCGAGGTAAGGTGTCCTTAAAAGGGACAAGATTTAAAAGGACTGGACGAAAGGAGTGAGCTATATATATATATATATATATATATATATATATATATATATATATATATATATATATATATATATATATATATATATATATATAGATTCAGCCCGGCCGAATGAGACCCTCGGTGATCCCGGGGAGGCTCAGCCTAGGCGACCAGCGACCTTGGTAGCAGCTCAGGAATCAGAAGGAGGGGGAAGGATGTCTCGATGTAGTCTTCGGGCGTCCGGCGGACGGGAGTGCCACGGAGCGATGTCTCGGATGTGAGGGTGATCCGAAGCGTCGGCTCCGTGGTAGACGCGGGCAGCTAGCTGGGTGATGTGACTCTCTAGGCTTTCGATACGGAGGTCGCGCTGAATGGTAGCGTTCCTCACGTATCTAGGAGCCTGGACGACTCGTCGGAGAGCCACATTTTGCACCGTCTCAAGGACCTTCCGAAGACTAGGTCTCGTGATGGAGTACCAAGCTGGGGACACGTACGTCAGATGGGGTCTGACGTACGTTTTGTACAACCCCAGCCTAGTGCGGAGGGGAAGGCGGGATCGGAATAAGGGACGCAGCAGGGCCAGTGCAGCTCGCGCTGCGTTCCTGGCCTTGGCTACCTGGGCCGACATGGAAAGTTTCCTTTCTATGGAGACGCCCAGGTAGGTGACTTGGCGGGACCATTTGACCTGTTCACCCTGGAGAACAAGCGGAGGAGGTAGCTTGTGGAGCCCAAACGCAATCGCTTGGGTCTTAGCCACGTTAATCGTGAGCCTCCACTCCGCTAACCAGTCCGGTAGCAGGTCGAGGGCACGCTGGAGTTTGAGAGCCGCGTGGGTGAGGTTCAGGGACTTGGCCAGGAACGCAATGTCATCGACATTGTCGTGAACTGCGATGTCATTGGTGTACATGGAATACAGGGTAGGAGAGATGGTACGCTTAGTAAAGAATTAAATGCATTGCATTTATTGTTTTCCTTTGCCACACCCATGTCTTGCCCCTCCCATTTTCACGCCTTGCCCTGGATGTATATTAACGACGACTCCGGACGGTCTCCCGAAGTTAAAATATGGCAGAACGAAGCTTTATACATAAATGGCCAATATTTTCTATAATACCTCATAATAAATGCTTAGCTCACCTGCTTAATTTAATTTAATAATTAAATTACCATTTTTAGATAAGATACTACATATTGATTTACTTAACATATTTAAACAGAGAACTTTAAAATAATTTTTAAAGTTCTCTGTTAAGTAAATCAATATTTAGTATCTTATCTTCATATTTCATAATGATTTTTAATAATTCAATTTAAATCTGCATCCAAAGAAATACAAATAACTGCATCATATTATGTGGCTTGCCCGAGCCACACTCAAGCTTAACCCCTCCCACTCCTCACTCCGGTGGACATTTTAATGATAAGGGAACAAAATTTTCTATGTCGATCTGGCTATTCCAATGAATACTAATGAAGTTTCAAAATTGAATAGGAAAGTTTGAATAAAGCCTTTTATTTAAATTTATTAAATATTACAAAAAATTAAGCTTAATAAGTAGTAACTTATGAATATAAAATGTAAAATTCGCTTAACACACAAATAAATACATTCAAATATAACTGCTCTTTGTTTGAGCCACAAAGCCCCGCCCCCTCTCCCCCGACCGATGCATATTATCGATCTCGACCCGTCACTGCTCTCTCAACCCGAAGGATAAAAGAAGCAGGACAAAGGAAAAATGTTAAAAGTATAATTTCTAAAGTGTTTTTGTTCACAACGCTTTATTCGCAAAATTGAATAAAAATTGCATTGGCAATTTTCTTATCATACAAAATATTTCAATATATTATAAGAATAATAAAGACGAAGATGAATTTAATAATATATTAATTATTAATACATCAATGACATTTTAAAGTAATTTAGAAATATTGTAAATGATTTAATACTTACAATTACGACAACCAAGTCCTATAGTCATATTTGCGTCAGAAACATTTTTACGTACTATTATAACATTTGTAAATAAAGTTGAGGATTATTTCCTTATAATCTAATTCACATCAAACAGAACTCAAGTGACTTAAAATATACAAAATTAAATATACGATATCATAGTGCCAGATTCGAAACAAGACTGGCTAGGGTCTAGTCCAGACAAAGCTAGGTACAGCGTTTCTGCGCATGTCCGTTTTAATATTAATATTGATTTTAATTACCTTCTTCTTTTTTTCCTCATATAACAGGGTAGGTGTTCAAGTACTCCGCTCTCCGCTTTCCGCCTTTGAGATGCATTGATTGCATGTTCAGTGGCAGAACTCTACGCCGCGCTTTGTCTTGCTACCAGAGAGAAGAAAATTTAAATAATGAATTCTCCCCGAGTAGGAAACGACCGAACGAACGAATTCACAATCGTCGCGTTATAGTCAGACAGATTAGTTTTAGTTATAGTCAGACAGATTAGTTTTAGTTATATAATAGGTATATAGCTTTTACTGATTGGTATATAGCATATGTACTAATAATTTTCAACTGTTATTATTATTATTAGTGATTTTATTATAATAAAAACTACGTGATTACTTCCACACCAGAAGTTTTGAGCATATTCTATTGGTCGATACTTAATATTTACTCAATATTTACTACTAAAATGATTTATTTATGTAATGATCTCTTTATTGAGATAAAGTGTCTTACAAATAGGACGGGTAGATGTTGACAGTTTGTGCCGGCCATGTTGTTTTGGTGGCATCTGTCAAATCTGTTGATTTTTATTCTGCCACTGATGCCATATCACCATGGAAGTTACACGATTGAGCAGCACGTCCAAATGATAAAACTTTATTATCAAACTGAGTTTTCCTTAGTGCAAACGTTGCGCGCGTTACGTCCGTTTTACGGCAGACGCGGTGGCCCTTCAACGTCGACTCTCTAATGTTTGGTGGCCAAATTCGAGTCGACCGGTTCAGTGATCCGGCACCCTTACGTAAAAGGAACGCCAGATCGGCTGAAAACATCGCCGCTGTTCGTGTGAGTATGCAGGAGACTCCGAGGCAATCGATTTCTCGCCGTGGACAAAAAAACGGCCTTTCGCAGACATCAACTTGACGAAATTTGCGTCGGGACTTGGCCACCCGTACAAGATCCAGCTGACCCAGGAGCTTAAAGTGAATGACCATAGACAACGCTGTTTGTTCGCCGGCTGCGCATCGGAACGTTTAGAAGAGGACCCCGATTTTTGCCGAAATATCGACTTTAGTGACTAGGCATGGCATTTTTGATGAGTCTATGGCTATGGATTAGTGGTTTTGTTAGTAAGCATAATTGCCGTATATGGGACGACCATAACCCATCTGAGGTTCAGCAGGTGGCAATGCATCCACAAAAATTTTCTGTTTGGTGCGGATTTTGGTCCGGCGGCGTCATTGGTCCGTACTTGTTCGAAAATGACGTTGCCATTGCGACGCTATCACCGTCAACGGCGAGAGATCAATGATTGCTTATATTTTTTGGCTGGAATTTAACAATACGTACGTGGACAACATGTGGTTCCAAACAAGACGGCGCTACGTGCCACACAGCGAACAACACCTTGGACATTCTATGAGAACGGTTTGAGGGTAGGCTTATCTCTCGCACAGGTTACGTGAATTGGGCACCATCGTGTGATTTGACCACGGCGAGAGATCAATGATTGCTTATATTTTTTGGCTGGAATTTAACAATACGTACGTGGACAACATGTGGTTCCAAACAAGACGGCGCTACGTGCCACACAGCGAACAACACCTTGGACATTCTCAGAGAACGGTTTGAGGGTAGGCTTATCTCTCGCACAGGTTACGTGAATTGGGCACCATCGTGTGATTTGACCCCGTTAGACTTTTTCTTGTGGGGTTTTCTTCATAACGATATAGATACAGCTGGATCTATGCTACAGAGTTATTGAAAATTGGACCTCTCGGATTCGTATTCGAATAAACGATGTCATATTTGATAAGTAATGGCATAAATGGGCCTTTCTAATAAAAATAAATTTCGTTAATATCTCACACTCGGCTTGTTTTATTCAATTTTAACATCGATCTACCCTTATTTAAAGACCTTTTATAAGGCTATTCAAAAGCGATATAATTTTTTTTAACTAAGTGTCCCCTCTTCCCTCACCGCAGTCACGAATGGAAGCATTAAGGATAAGGTTACCTTTGCTCATATTCTTTTTCAGGCTTTTTCTCGTATAGCAGGATGGTGAATGTGGCAGTGATGATGAATGTGATGGATGTGATGGAGTGGCGATGTTCAACGTCGCTCAACCAGTGAAGGGAAATGAGTGTGACTCGATAATATGCTACGCTATGCTCATGCTTAGTTAAAAAAAAACTACAAAAAGTTTCGTTTTATACTTTAGGAGATTTATGAGCACACACAAAGAGTTTTTTTTCGCACCAATGGTCGTAAGGTAAAACAAATTTTTTTATTAGCGTTTTTTTTTCTATTATAAACTTATACAACAATTTTAATCTTCTGTTGAATTACAGATATGATAATTTAAATGAAATATTCTCGATGTGCTTTTTGATAATCCAAGCAGATTACATAATGAATAAGCCTAATTTAATAATATTGACTCAAACATTATAAATAATTATATAATTAGCAATGGAAACGTCAATTTTAATTATAAGAATCCTGCAAATATGTTATTACAACATTTGCAACAAAAGTATGGACATAAGTATATATATATATATATATATATATATATATATATATATATATATATATATATATATATATATATATATATATATATTATATATATATATATATATATATATATATATATATATATATATATATATATATATATATATATATATATATACATATATATATATATATATATATATACATATATATATATATATATATATATACATATATATATATATATATATATATATATATATATATATATATATATATATATATATATATATATATATATATATATATATATATCATAGTGCCAGATTCGAAACAAGACTGGCTAGGGTCTAGTCCAGACAAAGCTAGGTACAGCGTTTCTGCGCATGTCCGTTTTAATATTAATATTGATTTTAATTACCTTCTTCTTTTTTTCCTCATATAACAGGGTAGGTGTTCAAGTACTCCGCTCTCCGCTTTCCGCCTTTGAGATGCATTGATTGCATGTTCAGTGGCAGAACTCTACGCCGCGCTTTGTCTTGCTACCAGAGAGAAGAAAATTTAAATAATGAATTCTCCCCGAGTAGGAAACGACCGAACGAACGAATTCACAATCGTCGCGTTATAGTCAGACAGATTAGTTTTAGTTATAGTCAGACAGATTAGTTTTAGTTATATAATAGGTATATAGCTTTTACTGATTGGTATATAGCATATGTACTAATAATTTTCAACTGTTATTATTATTATTAGTGATTTTATTATAATAAAAACTACGTGATTACTTCCACACCAGAAGTTTTGAGCATATTCTATTGGTCGATACTTAATATTTACTCAATATTTACTACGAAAATGATTTATTTATGTAATGATCTCTTTATTGAGATAAAGGGTCTTACAAATAGGACGGGTAGATGTTGACAGTTTGTGCCGGCCATGTTGTTTTGGTGGCATCTGTCAAATCTGTTGATTTTTATTCTGCCACTGATGCCATATCACCATGGAAGTTACACGATTGAGCAGCACGTCCAAATGATAAAACTTTATTATCAAACTGAGTTTTCCTTAGTGCAAACGTTGCGCGCGTTACGTCCGTTTTACGGCAGACGCGGTGGCCCTTCAAAGTCGACTCTCTAATGTTTGGTGGCCAAATTCGAGTCGACCGGTTCAGTGATCCGGCACCCTTACGTAAAAGGAACGCCAGATCGGCTGAAAACATCGCCGCTGTTCGTGTGAGTATGCAGGAGACTCCGAGGCAATCGATTTCTCGCCGTGGACAAAAAAACGGCCTTTCGCAGACATCAACTTGACGAAATTTGCGTCGGGACTTGGCCACCCGTACAAGATCCAGCTGACCCAGGAGCTTAAAGTGAATGACCATAGACAACGCTGTTTGTTCGCCGGCTGCGCATCGGAACGTTTAGAAGAGGACCCCGATTTTTGCCGAAATATCGACTTTAGTGACTAGGCATGGCATTTTTGATGAGTCTATGGCTATGGATTAGTGGTTTTGTTAGTAAGCATAATTGCCGTATATGGGACGACCATAACCCATCTGAGGTTCAGCAGGTGGCAATGCATCCACAAAAATTTTCTGTTTGGTGCGGATTTTGGTCCGGCGGCGTCATTGGTCCGTACTTGTTCGAAAATGACGTTGCCATTGCGACGCTATCACCGTCAACGGCGAGAGATCAATGATTGCTTATATTTTTTGGCTGGAATTTAACAATACGTACGTGGACAACATGTGGTTCCAAACAAGACGGCGCTACGTGCCACACAGCGAACAACACCTTGGACATTCTATGAGAACGGTTTGAGGGTAGGCTTATCTCTCGCACAGGTTACGTGAATTGGGCACCATCGTGTGATTTGACCCCGTTAGACTTTTTCTTGTGGGGTTTTCTTCATAACGATATAGATACAGCTGGATCTATGCTACAGAGTTATTGAAAATTGGACCTCTCGGATTCGTATTCGAATAAACGATGTCATATTTGATAAGTAATGGCATAAATGGGCCTTTCTAATAAAAATAAATTTCGTTAATATCTCACACTCGGCTTGTTTTATTCAATTTTAACATCGATCTACCCTTATTTAAAGACCTTTTATAAGGCTATTCAAAAGCGATATAATTTTTTTTAACTAAGTGTCCCCTCTTCCCTCACCGCAGTCACGAATGGAAGCATTAAGGATAAGGTTACCTTTGCTCATATTCTTTTTCAGGCTTTTTCTCGTATAGCAGGATGGTGAATGTGGCAGTGATGATGAATGTGATGGATGTGATGGAGTGGCGATGTTCAACGTCGCTCAACCAGTGAAGGGAAATGAGTGTGACTCGATAATATGCTACGCTATGCTCATGCTTAGTTAAAAAAAAACTACAAAAAGTTTCGTTTTATACTTTAGGAGATTTATGAGCACACACAAAGAGTTTTTTTTCGCACCAATGGTCGTAAAGTAAAACAAATTTTTTTATTAGCGTTTTTTTTTTCTATTATAAACTTATACAACAATTTTAATCTTCTGTTGAATTACAGATATGATAATTTAAATGAAATATTCTCGATGTGCTTTTTGATAATCCAAGCAGATTACATAATGAATAAGCCTAATTTAATAATATTGACTCAAACATTATAAATAATTATATAATTAGCAATGGAAACGTCAATTTTAATTACAAGAATCCTGCAAATATGTTATTACAACATTTGCAACAAAAGTATGGACATAAGTATATATATATATATATATATATATATATATATATATATATATATATATATATATATATATATATATATATATATGTATATATATATATATATATATATATATATATATATATATATATATATATATATATATATATATATATATACATATATATATATATATATACATATATATATATATATACATATATATATATATATATATATATATATATATATATATATATATATATATATATATATATATGTATATATATATATATATATATATATATATATATATATATATATATATATATATATATATATATATATATAAGTATATATATATCGTTGTGACATAGGCTACTTTTATATTGGAAAAGAATATGCATATGATATTAGAGTAAATACTTAATTCAGTTTACTTAGGGTCATAGCACACATATCAACTCGGTCACGGAACTTAAACGTATCAGCTCGAACTTCCTACTGCCAAAGCACACTAATCGGATCGTAAGGTAAGCGGCTCACGAAAGGCGATGCGGTGCGCTGTCCCCTTGCCGTCTCACTGCTCACCTCACGCTAGCTTACGTTCCCTCGTCACGTACTATAGCAGTGTTGATATTATATATCTCATAAAAAATATCAACACTTCTATAGTACGTTTATTTTGTATTTTTTGGAATATTGGATTCTTGATATGTCGATACTTTAAAATATCAATATCTGAGTTCGATATATATCGATTTCTATATAGAAAGAAAACACTATGATTACAATATTATGATCAGTGTTGTACTGATAATACCGTTTTTAGTATTATAATCAGTACAACACTGATTATAATACTAAAAAACGGTTCGGCATACGGGTACGTGACCTCGGATACTCGTGCCACCAGTTTCATAACCCCATCCAAACAATGCAAGTGCCTCCCCCATTTTCCAAATCTTTCTTCCTCTAATCCCTGTTTCTTTCTTGGTTTCTTCCAGTAATGTGTTTGGGGGTCAGATGGCAATCGCTCCACTAAAAACCACAATTCACCACTTAAATGGACCGATTTAAGAATAAGCTGGGTACATCGCCCTACACCTGCGACAGGTGGGCAAGGCCTACCATGTCAGGTACAGGTACGGCTAAAGACAGATACTTCGCTTTGCAACATGGAATATTGGCTCTCTAACCGGACGATGCAGAGAACAGGTGTACTCATGAGACGTGGGATCCGGTGTGCTTT